>JAGTTF010002143.1:0-11198 GCA_019095985.1 Streblospio benedicti | reverse complement strand
TTTTTGGCAGGAAGTAACTTAGGGCAAAAAAAATGATTTGTCCATGGACAATAAGTCAGATCAACCCCCGTATCCAAATTATGCTGTTTTTTAAAATGGGCGCCAAGCTAGCATATCGTAAAAAATTATGTTTTTTTTATTTTTTAAGCTACATTGATGTGTAATACATGAAATTTGGGGTTAACAGGGTCACTGATTCCATTTCCAATATTATTTTTTAATGATTTGACCTTATCTTGACCTTCAAATCCAAGATGGCTGCCCCTTTACCCCATGTAGCTTACATTTTTTATTTTTTAACCTACATCGATGGTAATCCCTGGGCTTTTAGGGGTTAGAGGGGTCACTGATTCCATTTTCAGCACCATTTTAATGATATGACCTCATCTTGACCTCCAAATCAAGATGGCTGTGACTTATGACATGAAGTTTACATTTTTCATTTTTAAACCTACATCGATGTGTGTGTGTGTAGTGTGTGAGGACATAAGTTTTTCCAGTAGTCATCAAGTCTCCTCTTAAAGGGGTTTACTGAGTCAGTAAACTGTTCCAGATTAAGATGACGGGCTGGGAGAAGTTTCCTCTGATATTTATCCAGAATCTGTCTTTGTGCGGCTTCAGAGAGTTACCCCTGAAAGTTGTTTTCTAAGAGTATGAGGGTTGGCTGTTGCACATCACAGAAGCTGTGGAGGTATTTGAATAGGTCGATCATGTCACCTCCCTCTTGTGTCGATGCTCTACTTGAATCTTTAGTCTTTCAGAGTTGGTTTTGTTGTACAGGTGGGATAGAAGATTTGCCACTCCGTGCTGTCGTCCCGATATCACACTGCACAGTATTTTCAGGTGTTACCAGATGGTGGGGTCCAAATTCCATGATGGGTCTCCACCCAGACTCTTGTACAGCGGGACGGATCATGTATAGATTAGCGGACCCCAAATAAAATGCCTACTTTTAGACATTGAAAAATATTTAGAACCACATTTTGTCTCTATATAGAAAAATGTGGTTCCATTATTCTTGATGTATTGAACTAGTACATCGCACTGCTCATAGGCCAAAAAATCCATCATTTGTAACATAAACACGGAAATGTTTTGATACTCGCCATCCATCTTGTACGGTTTTTTGCACAGAGCTCATTTACGTCCTTCCACTTCATATATGCACCCGTTTTTATGTAGATGAACAGCCTAAAATGTGTTTTGATTTTGAGAGGGGGTAACCCCGAACCCCTGCTTGCTTGATAAATAAATCATGGTTACGTTTATATGATTTCAAATTATATTTGGCTTTATATGAACTTAAATATCATTTACGCTTATTGGGTGTGGGAAAACAAATTGATCGCAAGGAGTTGATGCCTTTACGTCATACGCCTCATAGTGCAAGAAACAAGAACGTCTAACTACTACGGAACGTGAAGTGCACTGTTGTACTTATTTTCTACGAAAATTTAATAAGTAATGCAGTAAATAGTATCTATATAATACATTAAAATATTTTCATTATTGGTTACTCGAAAGTGTAATGTATGCAATAGAAACACACCTGATTATTTTATGGTAATTTGATGTAAACTGGCACAGAACAGTGACGCAAAGTGCTATGGCCGATCGCCTGTCAAAAATCTTACATGGACTTAAAAATTGGATAATTTGACTAGTAAATTAATGACACAAATAAAAACGATTGGGCAATGAAAACTGTGGATAACATAATTATTTTTTTGTCAGATTCTGTATTTGTTTGTAACAATTTAATAAAATTTCTAAATTACCTTTTTCTGTCTCCAAACAAATACAGAATCTGACAAAAAAAACAATTATGAGACCATCTGTAATGTCCAAATTAAAACAACTTGCATATGTGGATAAACAGTTTACTGCTTATGTAGACGAGCCGCTGAAAATGTGTGACTATTTGGAGTGTTTTTATCAGGGGGTAAACCCCCGAACCCCCCTTTTGTTGTTTCGGGCAAAATATATAAAAGAAGGCAATTGAATCAAAACAGAGGAAGCACAAAATGTAAGTCAATCTTTATAAAAACATCTTGGAACCACACAAAAAGGGTTCTCCTTCTAATAGAGAAAGAAAAATCTGGTTCCAAATGTTTTCTTGGCAAGTTATTGATCTTATAATTTGGGTCCGCTAAAATATACATGTTCCCAGCGGGACAAAGGTTTATTTCATCAGATAGTCAAAGGACTTGTGGATGACTCCACCAAGTGGTATTTGAATGCTTTCCTGTTGCCCATCACCACCCCAAGATCCTTGTCTGCTTCATTGATATGAGACTTGCAGGTCTTAATAGCCTTCATCAGTGTTGCTTCGTGTGTACAATTTGGTATCTTGGCAGGTCATTAATGAACAGGACGAACATTATCGACCACACAACGGTCCCCTTGTAAACACCACTATTCACATGCACCTTGTGTGATTGGGTTCCATTGATGACGATGTTCTGTTGTCTGACTGTGAGGAAATTTTTCAGCCACTTGAAGACTTTGCCTCTGACGGTGAAAGCATGTATTTTAGCCAGGAGACGACAGTGTGGGGCAGTCAGATGCCATTCGACAGTCCATGTATATAATGTTCACACTGCTGCCATCATCAGGATACTTGTCCAGTTATCCATGACCTCAGGCAGATATGTGATACACAACTGGCAGGAACCCATGTTCTTCTTTTCCGATCAAAGTTGCTTTGTTGTTGCTTTGCAGTTGTTTCATCATCTGATCTCGCACCAGCTTCTCCATGACTTTACATAGGATGCATGTAAGACTCACTGGACTATAGTTGCTTGCTCTTGTTTTACTGCCCTTCTTTTGAATTGGCGTAAGCAGTGCACTCTTCCACTCAGCTGGGAGTTGTTCTGTATCAAGGGAAAGCCGGAGCAGGTGGGTGAAGGGCTGTGCAAGATCTTCTGCTGCTTGTGACAAGACACATGTTGGCATGCTCGTCTGGACCTTATGCCTTCCCGTGTGGAGGCTGTTTAGATGCTTCTTCAACCATTACAATGGTGATGAGGAAGTCTGTAGGTTCATCCGTGAAGTTATGCTCTGGTGGGCGGGGAGGGGGCCATCATCCTTTCTAGTCAAGATGCATTAAAAAGAACTGGTTTAACTCATCGGCCTTTGAGGAAGTGACATCTTCTAAACAAGAGCATTTACCACCTCCAGTATCATCCAGGAAATATCATTCTTTGAGGGTCTACTAACAAGTATTAGCCTAGATGGAAAATGACCATGATGATCCTTCTAAATGGGAGTGAGAAAGGAAATGATATTACTGCCCTAGAATGAAGGTTATAAAGGCTGCACCACAGTGTGTGATTAATGTCATACCCTGCAATTTCACAACCCATTGTCATTCGAAGAAATGTAGCTTCCAGTTGTACAATCTGTACATCAATATGTGGCTTTTGCCAATTAACAAACTGTCACAACCAATGCAACAATTAGAATAATTTGGAAGATGTAAAGAAAGAACCACTGGATGTTCCCAAGCATTGGGACCCTAGATTCTTTACCCACTCAATGTAGGAGGCTTATGGCTTTCCCCGAGGGAAATCATATTCAAATATTATCTGATATATATTCATATGTACATTCTTTGGTTTAGAATAAATGTTGTTGTTACTGTAATAATCTTTGTGCATAACTCTCATGACGAAAGGTATGGAGAAGCTGAGATTCTATTATCATTCAAATTATGCTTACCAGTATATATGTTATCATATTTGAATGCTAAATGGAATCACCGTGGATTTATGCATTAATATCAGGTTAAATCAGTAAAATAATACAGTGCAGTTGCAACCTGTAACTCTGAAAAGCTAAAAGTACATGTATTACACGCTAACATTGCTTAGAAATAAAAATACATAAAATTTTCACGATAAAGTAGTAGCAATCTTGGATTTTAAGGTCAAGATAAGGTCAAATAACTAACATGATGCTGAAAATGGAATCAGTGACACCTTCAAACCCTAAAGCCCAGGTATTACACATTGATGGAGGGTCAAAAGTAAAATATGTAAACTACACATAGTAAGTGGCAGCCATCTTGGATGTTAGTAGCAATCTTGGATTTGAAGGTCAAGATAAAAGGTCAAATAAATAAGATGATGCTGAAAATGGAATCAGTGACACCTTTAAACCCTAAAGCCCAGGTATTACACATTGATGTAGGTTCAAAAAGTAAAATATGTAAACTACACATAGTAAGTGGCATCCATCTTGGATTTGAAGGTCAAGATAAGGTCAAATCATTAAAAATAATGCTAGAAATGGAATCTTTGACCCTATTCACCCCAAATGTCATGTATTAGACATCAATGTAGCTTAAAAGTAAAAACATAATTTTTTACGATATGCCCGGCCCATTTTGAAAAATCCTGCGTAATTTGGATACGGGGGATGATCTCACTTGTGTCCATGGACAAATATTTTCTATTGTCCTAAGGTACTTCCCTGCCCAAGAAAAGCTTTTTGCATCATGACTTGCAGAAAAAAGTTGATTAAGTCCTCTACTATAACCGATCCCCATACATAAGCACACCATCAGTAATATACAGTCTTTGTGGATCTTCCAAAATGGTCGCAATGTATTATCCAGCTCACTAGCATCTTTGGGGAATCCTCTTCGACACCATTGAAGTAATTCAGAGTAGGTTTGATCCTTAGCTGCTGCATCTTTCATCCGTGTGATAGTGATAGCTCTTGATGCACTGTCATTGCTATAGAGAGCACTAAGTGATGAGCATGTCTGAGCATCTGCAAGTGCACATGCAAAAGCCGATATGTGACACTCCTCTTCAGAAATTGCTTCGGCACATCTGTGGACATCTTGGGACGACGACGTTGTGAAAAAGCATCAGGTACCTTCATGGCCAGCACCAGGGATATGTTTGATCTTGTAGTCATATTGAAGTTTGCCTTTCTTGATACTGAAGAGTCGAGGTTTTTTACACTGTCCATGTTTCTGTCACCGAGTATCTTGACCAGTGGCTTGTGATCAGTAGCGATCATAAGGTCATTACATCCCAGCACAAATAAGCGGCATTTCTCAAGAGCATAGGCCACCAATGCTTCTTCTACCGGGGCATACCTGGACTCTGCAGGTGTAGTGAGCGAGCCTGCAAATATCAGACGCCAGCCATCAGTGCAACAATAGGGTGCCTTCTGCATGGAACATCTGCAGTGTTTCTGGAGTAGAATGAAGCCAAGTCCTTCTTTTGACCAGTCAGTGCACAGACAGGTGGGGCGGTTTTGTTGGTAGGGAGGAGTGTCACAAATACTAGATTGCCTGGGGCAGTCAAGCACTTTATGAGGGTGTTGGGCAATGGACTGTATGGGGCACCTATTGTGAAAAGATAACGCAACACAATTTTGACGGAAGAAATATATAAAAAAGAATAGTTTTAATTATAAATTGTTTATACAACCAGAAGCAAATAAAAAATAATGGGGAAAAAAACGAATACACTCTCGGCTCCTCTTTAGTCCCTGGATAGTTCTAGATATTTCACAAGATTATAGCCAGTCCTCTACGTTGCCACGCTAACAATGACGGGTCCATTCTGTCGTCTTAGGAATATCCAACAATTTGCTCAAGCCACTATGTTAAACTCAAGATTCCTTCCATACACTGTCTTAAGAAAAGTATCCAACTGGTCATCCAACTAATATTTCACACTATCAGTCTGTTATCCAACATCAATTTGTGTAAATCTTAGTAAATTAAGTTACTGTTATCAAATATACATAATAAAACGAATTAAGATCAATTAAGTTTTGATATAATTAGTTATTTACTACAATTTGTCCAAAATATTAGAATACCGCTCTTTAGCACCAAAATCTAACAAGAACGCCAACCCCCTAATTTCCAAGAAAAAATGATGGACCAAGAACGAAATGAAAAGTTCATAATTACAGATTATTATAGTCCACCAGAAACTTAATTGGAACACGTCACAGACACGTGGGTCTACATTTCTTTTTACATAGCTGTATTGAACCCTGCAATTAATTTTGTGACATGGAGTCCATCATGAACAATAGCCAGGATGGCTGCTTTCCTGTCTTCAAATGCACGATCTAGGGCTTCATCCCAGTACCACATGCCTGGCTTCAGTAGATCACGAAATGGCTGCATGAATTTCGATGACGAGCCCAAAAAAGCAACCTGATTTACTAATCCAAACCAGGAGCGAGCATCTCTGATATTTTGTGGCTTGGGAAAAGATGCAATAGCATCAAGCAATGATTTTGCATGCTTAATACCATCTTTAGTAACCCGAAATCCGGCAAGTCAATCGCCACCTGGCTGAACTTGAATTTGGTTGGGTTGAATAGTACCCATTGTTGGAACAGTGGTTGATGTAATCTATTGTATGCCAAAAAACTGTCTTCGATGTCCTTATCCCATAGAAGAGTATCATCAATGCATTGAACTTTCCTTTGAATATCTATCGTAAGATCATAGTAGGCCTTGGTGTAAGCGTCTCCAGAGGCCTTTGAAACATTGAGGTCCACGAAGATATCTATACCGTCCCCACTCAGTTATAAATGTTGTTGCATCGTGAGCGTTTTCTGAGAGGGGAAGAAGATGGTAGGCGTTCCATGCATCTAAGATGGTCTTTCTGGTGTTGGCAGGCACAGATGAGGCAAGGTTGAAAGGAGAGCCAGTATGATGAGTAGCTCTGTATGTCGCTTGGTTGAGGCATTGTAAGTCAATGGTGTGTCGTGGAGAGCCGTCTTTCTTTTTTGCAACAACTACCATTCTGGAGCACTGGCTCAATAATGCCTAGTCTCACGTCTCGATCTAAGTCCATCTTTCAGTTTTTCTTTCCAGTGATGTGGAACAGGTATGGGGCAATGATGAGCACTAGGTTTAGTATCACGTTGGAAGTGTATAGTAATGGGACTGCCTGTCATCTGCGGTAACGGCTGATGCTCCCAGGTATTGAAAGCACTGATTTATAGTAATCCAATATCCACTCCTCTATTTTTCTTTACATTTGCTTCAGTGGGTGGGTAATGGAATTTGACTGGGTCGCTTTGGAGTTGCGGAGCATCGCTGGGCAAGAACATTCTTCCCCGGAGATGTTAGAGTGAAGCATGATGATACTGTCATTTGGAAATCCTTGACTGATGCATCCTAAGTCACGAAGCGCGGATTCTGATAAGTATAACCCAATGGCATTTTCGCAGATATATATCACTTGGTTGGAACTTGCATTTTCTTTGCTTATTGCTAGCTAGCAGTACTCCCCCATATGTCAAGATTTGACTCTGTCACACCTTTGATACGATGTGAAGTAGGGATTAGATGGTGCCTTTCAAGTCCTAGCTGCTCCAAAATGAATGGCCCACTGGCACAAGTCTGTGCCCCAGTGTCAGCTATTGCATTGACTTTGGTTGGTTTGGTTGAACGCGGCAATGTGTAGTGGAAGCTTTCTTGTGCATTGACAAGGGGGTTAACTGTGATTGCAAGTGTTGGGAGGTGCCGGGGTGACTGTTCAGAAAAGCAATTCCTGCTGTGATGCCATTCCATATGTGGAATTATGATTTTGTTATGAAGTTTGGAGCTACCTAGGCTTGTTATTTCCGAGTTTGACCATGCTGAGCGATTGGCATTGTGAAGACTTTTCGTGAATGTTGTCTCCTCTTCTGCAATCGTGGCCAACCACGAAGACGATATGTTCCATAGCCGTTGGTGCTTCAAACATCTGACTGAGTAAAAGATGTTTCCAGTGATGAGGCTGTGATTGTGCCGTGGGTGGATGAACCAGTGACGCCACCTGGAGGACATGTAGATTGTTGTTGCCCGGGCGGCACACACTGCCATAATGTCCCCAAAATGTGGCACTGTTAACAAGAAGCCAAACATGCTGGACAATATTTTTTTCCGAGGCTTGGTAGTACCTGGACCATGCTTGGTACTGCCACAACCTTGACAGCACTTTGCAGATTAAGTGTTGTGTGCAGGTTGAAGTTTTTGCTGTTGTGAACGTTTATAATTGGACCTTTGTGCAGCGGCCGTTGATGGGAGGGTAAGTTGCTGCCTGGCTTTCTTACCATCAAAGAGCGCAAAATAAAGAGCGTTGACCGGAGATCTCCTGTGCAGCATTGTCATAGTTCTGATGGTGCGTTATCTGGAAGCTTTGTTTGCCTGTTAAAGAACTTCCATTCATTTTTGAAAAATGACCATCGGCTTTCACTAGAGTTCATGGTGATAGACGGTGGGTCTAGACGACCGGGTTTTTGTGGGTATGAGATTCTGAGTTTGCTTGTAGAGCTAAGGCACTGCTAATAGAACTCTGAATGATATTGCTCAGCTGTTCCATTGTTACAGATATGACCTGAGTACCATGACCTTGGCTTGTTGCAGAGGTGGCCCCAGCGTCTGCAATAGACAGTGTTTGCTGATCTTCTGTATCACCCATGGCCAAAGAGTATCACTGGACGTTTTCTTTATAACTATACAAGTTCAAAATATGCTGACTGCGCCATGTAGAATACAAATCTTAATCAAACGAGAAATGACTTTCAACTCAATTGACTTTATTCTAAAAAACTATAGATCTACATATATAGTACAATAGTGTAAACAAAGTGGAGTCGGTCGCGTACCCAGCTTGATGACTGGGTTCGCTCTCTGTGCTGATTCGCGCCCAATAGCCCAAAAAAGATCGGACGCACAATGGACAGCTGACTCCTAGACGATGTTGGTTCCCTTTACTACCCTCATTGTGTTACTGGTACCCCACGTACAGGCCACCATCCAGCCGCACTGGGCGAGTGCCTGGTGACTAGCAAGCCGGGTTTCACGATGGGCCCCACACGGAAGGGGGACTTCGAACGGTGCTGACACGCAAACGATCAGGGCTGCCCCCTTTACGAAGCCACGCGGTCCCAGGCATGGGAGGAGGGGGGCTCGCCACCGCCAAGCTAGCCTGGAGTGGTCGCTAGGGCGATGTCGCCCAGTTGCCGACTGAACAGCAGAAAGAGATAGTGTCGCGAGACGCCGATACCTAAAAGCACCACGAGTTTACCATAGCGAACCCCACCACACTATGTCGGAAGGAGCGAAAGGTCGCGTAACATGCCGAAGAGCCACCGAAGAAGCACAAGGCTGCGAAGAAAGTCGCTGACCATTGAGTGAGGTTGAGCTCTCACCACGAATCGATTACGCAGTCACAATATCCTGACCTTGAAATGGAGTGGTATGACGAGCGGGTGCAGGCAGATCCTTTGGTCAGTACTGCTTCCCTACGCAGCTGCTGCCACAGGCCTGAACAACATTGACATCAACGGCTACAGAAGACCCGTGCTTCCAGTCTGATGCGGGGAAGAAGTCTGACGGGCGTGACTGTGGTAACCACTAACAGACCCCACCGCCGCTCCCAGTAGGGGACGACAACGGGACATCTGAGAAGAGAACGGGTGCGGATCTCCAGGAGGGAGAGGAAACCGCCAGCCAGGCCAGCGAGGAAATGGAGGAAGAGGTGCTCAGGGATGCCGCTTTTGCTGGTGAGAACCAGCGGCGCACTGGAACCGGCTATCAGCCGGGTCCCCGACTCGCAAAGAGTTAGGGGTTACGGGAGTTTGGGGAAATCTGACACCGAAGGGGATGGAAAGAAGGTGGCGCCAGCCAAAAAAGTGTCTGGGTCGGTTAAAACGAACCCACGCCACATCGAGAGGACGAGGAAAGTAGGCCAACAAAAAGTGAGCGTCCCTACAGCGAGTACAAGGAAAAACGGCATTGGGAGGGGCTCGTTAGAGTACCTCCGGCTGCAAATCAGTTGGGGCTTCGTGGAGATGAAGTGGACCCATCTCTGCCGCTTGGAGGAGTTCTAGAATTTCATGGGAGACGCCGCAGAAGCGCATTACTCCTGGGACCAGTCTGTGACTTTCCTCCGGAACGAAACAAAGACTTCCCGCTAAGGCTGGTGGGTGGGAGAGTGCAACTCTCACGCCTATGACCCGACACTGGGACTGCCAAAAGGGTACTTCTCGAAGTGTTGCAGAACAATAGCACCGCCATTCGCAAGGAAATTTCAGAGACAGGGCATGATGGTGCTAATGAAATGAGGCAAGGGTGGAAGGAAATCTTGGGACGGGCGCTAGCTCCGGGCCAAGAGGAACAACGGGCAGAGCTCTGGAGGCATACGACGCGACAGATCACTGACTGGGAAGTCGAGTTGATCCCCATTACCTGGTGCAGTCCAAAAACATGGAATGAGATGAGAGCGAGGCGGAGGAAGCGCTGGGCGGAGAGGGCTAAACTGCGGTATCGCACTCACCACCCATTGACGTGAAGAAAGGCCGACCTAGTCGCCGGCCGCCTTTGGCGGGGCAGTGAAAGAGGATCAGTCCGTGAATCGCTCACCACCACACGAGCAGAAGAAGTGGGAGCAGGACGCGGCTAGTCCACCTCTCCTTCCGCCTCGGGGAAAGGCAGGGACCCTAACACCGGGCGCACCAAGCGAGCGAGGGGGCTGAAACACCTCCGCCACCACCTTTTTAAGCCACGGATACGCCGATGACTTCGACAATCTCGATTCTTTAAGGGCCAAGGTTTCACGACTCAAGCCGATCGTGAAGAAGAGAAGCTCCCCGCGGGCACGGATCGCGGAGTACAGGGGGATTGAGATCGGACCAGCATGGGCATGAGCCCAATCCGAGACCGATCTGCATCCACCCCTGTCGTAGCCCCTCGGCAGACCCCGACAGGGAGACAGCCAACACGGGGGTGCCCGGCCGCCAAGCGACCGACGCCGACGAACAGGGGCGACTCAAATCGAAGAGTGGCTGAATCGCTGGTGATCGCCGAACCCTCTCGTGCGGCGCTTCATGCAGACTTCCCTGGGTGGGGGCCTGGATGAATATAAGATAGAAGAGGCCGGTTGGAAGGAAGAAGAAGCGGTGCAAGTGTAATCGGCCGATTGGGTTGTAGAGAGTCGACCTCTTCGGAGGATGACGACTTGCCGCCAGGCGTCCCGACAGGTGTATCCTTCAAGGATCGCATAAGAACTTTCACGTGTTGAGCGAGCCCAACCGCAACGAAGCCTTGGCCCGACTCACGCCCAGCAGTTAGTGGAGACCCTCCCGGTTTTACCGGGGTCCGTCCCCAGGGGGGGTTTGAAAAAGGGAAGAAATTTCAACTTAACGAAAGCGGGCCCTTGGGG
>JAGTTF010002136.1:0-14451 GCA_019095985.1 Streblospio benedicti | reverse complement strand
GGATTTTGGGATGGGCGGGGCTTTTTGGCGGGGCCGGATGGTGTCCAAATTTTTTGGGGCGTTTGATAAGGTTTGATGGGGGGGGCTTTTGGGGGGGGTTTTTTGTGGAAAGGGCCAAGCCTTTGCCCGGGGATAATCCATGGAAAATTTAGGGGCAGGTTGGGCCGTCCCCCTCGGTTGGCCCCCCGGGTCTAAGTTTTATGTTAGAAACCCCCAAGGGGGAAAATGGCTGGGGCCATTTTTGCCCCCGGTGTTTATGTTTTATACCGTGCAGCGGGGCGAAATAGAACCGTTTCGGCTATTTGGCAGGTAAGAAGATAGCCAGGGGCGAATTTGGCTGGCAAGCAATGGTGCCGGACTAGGGGCTGTTGATCCCCAGTGATTTTAGCGTCTCTTTTGTCAGTAGTTTAGACGGTTTACCCAGTGATTCTGTTAGAGGCATTGGTGAAGATGGGCAAGGAATTTATGGCTGGGCACGGTATCGGGTGTTGTATGGTATAACTCACAGACGCAGGCCATGAAAATATTTGATAGCCGCCAAGGCATCAAATTAGGCGCAATATTACCAAGAGCGGTGCTCAGTGCCAGTGATACCCAATTGCTGCTGGCGGACAATCGTCAAACCTTGATGTTTCAAGCAGCGAGTTGCTCTCAAAAGGTGTTCACACCTGTCAAACCACCGCCGTTGATGCTGTCTGACTTGCGATTGTTTAATCAACCGGGTGTCGATAGCTGATGGCTCATGCTGACTCGGCAGATAAACGATAGCGATAGCCGGTGCTGTCGTATCAGGACTATTAGCTGTCGTGAGGTTTTCCAGTGCCTACTCAAAGCCATCTTGATGATATTCGTTACGCTTACAAAGTGGATGGACTAAAGAGAGTTGAGTTGAAACGATAAGAACAACCGTATCGCTTTCGGCCATTTTGGCCAAGCCCGGTCATTATACTTTAAAGGTGAAGTCCACCGATCCGCAAAGGGAAGTGGCAATCAACCAGCAGAGCGATCGCCATTACCATTACCCCGCCTTGGTGGCTGACATGGCAGGCCAAAGGGGTCTATTGCCTTAGCGTTGCTGTTGATGGTGGCTTTTTCTATCGTACCCGGGCGCTAGTTAACCGTGCCGAGACTTTATCGCAAAGAGGTGGCGGCACGCACGGCGACCATCAATCGTTTGATGAGTAAGAAAGAGCAGATGTTCGACAATATTTCTCATGAATTCAAAACCCCAAGTTGACGTTGATTCTGACGCCTCTTGAGGCTGTTGCAAACTCGTCCGGGCAAAGAGGTTGCCGATAAAGTCGCCATGGCGCTGCGTAACGGTCAAGGTTGTTGCGCATGGTTGAGCAATTGCTGGAACTGTCAAGGCTCGATGCGATGGCACAAAACCACGAACACTATTATTCGTTACATCAGGTGTTGACTGTCCTGTTGAGTTCATTCGATGGCCCTCGCGGCGCAAAAAAGCAGTTGCCAGATACAATGTAACGAGTTTTACGATGTAATCGTTCCTTCGACCATGGATGCGCTGGATAATGCTGATCAACTTGATCTCCAATGCCATCAGTACCCCTGAAAGGTGGACGTATCAGCATTGAAGTGACCCCTGAGCCGGGCTATGTCACTTATCGTCGTGAAAGCCAGTGGTGTGGGTATCAGTCAAGACAGTAAAAAAACTGATCTTCAATCGTTTACCGCCAGTGATGTCGGTAGTGCCGGAGTTGAAGGTGCGGGTATTGGCTTGGCGCTGGTCAAAGAGTTGGTTGAGAGCCACCAAAGGGGCACTATCACGCTACACTCTGCGCCACAGCAAGGTAGTGAGTTTATACTAAGGTTGCCAATCGCTGTTGGGACTGATGTCGAAGTTGAAGGGGTCAGCGATTTAAGTGCCATCACCCAACATGAAATCGATGTGCTTGGTCAACTGAATACAGAAGTCGCAGCGCAACCTGTTTGCTCAGAGATACCGCCGATGAACGCAACAAAGCGACGGTATTGCTGATAGATGACAATGCCGATATGCTGCGTTTGCTCAGTGATACTTTGAGCCGGGAGTACCAGCTGTTGCTGGGCCAACAATGGTGAAGCCGGGTTGGCACTGGCCATTGAGCAGGTGCCTGATTTGATCATTTAATGATGTGATGATGCCGGGTATATCCGGGTTTGAGGTGGCAGCACGACTTAAGCAAGAATCAATGACCTGTCATATTCCGACGGTGTTGTTGACTGCCAAGGGGATGTTGACAGCCGGATGCAGGGCTGGGCGCAAGATATCGATGACTATTTGGCTAAGCCGTTCCATAGTCAAGAGCTGTTGCTGCGGGTTAAAGTTTATTGTCGATTCGACGTATTTTTGAAAAACGCTTTACTCACTCTGACCTGCAAGAAGCGCCAGATGAACAGGCGCAAAAAGGCCATCAGCGACAAAACGTTTTTAAGCGCTTTAACGAGGTTCTTGATAGCCATTTGGCGATCCACCAATCGTGAGCAGGCGGCAAGCCATTGTTTTACCAGGATCACCAGCTGTATCGAAAACTCACGGCGTTACTCGGAAACTTTACCGATCTGCTGCCAAAGACGCGGCATTAGAAATGCTCAAAACCGGACAGCAAATTGCGCAAATAGGCGATAATGTCGGTTTTTCCTCACTGCCGTACTTCAGTAAATGCTTCAAAGCACGTTTTGCAAAACGCCAAAGCAATATCAAAAAGAAGTGATTGTTTAAACGCTTACCTATGGTTTTATCGGTTTTATTAGATTTTAAAGGCTAAAGGCTGATTTTCTGGTTTTTCTACGCATATTTTCAGTGCGAAAATTTATACTTTGACGCGAAAGGGCAAAAAACTTTTGTACTTTGGCAACAAAGGTTATCAAATTGAGTGCAATTTTTATCATGAAAACCCTTTATTCTTTTGTTTTTAAATGTATTTTTGCAGTTTTCAGCGGTTTTTTGACGGCAACGCGGTAATCACTAAACTGGAAAACCATCAACAGGGCGAAAAAGCCAACAACGCTCAAGCTAACATGGCAAATTTGACCCAGTTTGACTGAAGAAAACTTAACTTAAATAGACTCTGTAAAGGAAAAAGCATGAAACTGAACAAAATCACTAATTTGTTGCCGCCGCTACGTTAACGCTATCTGCCGCTGTGATGGCGATGCCAGATGAAGAAAACCAGCAAATTTACTATTCTGACGCGTCAAAAAACCGTTGCGGTCGGCGAAAAGCAAGTGACTATTTGTGGTGTGGGTATTGTCAATGTGATGATTTGGGGCTCGACTTCTTCGCACTACACCACTATCAGTACCCCTGTGGCGGCGGTACGGGCCCAGGTGAGGAAGATCCTATTCATTGCGACTACTTCCGTGATGTCTTTGCTAGGTCAAGCACTTATGCATGTTTAAAAGGCGCCGCTAGGGCGCCTTTTGGCGTTCTTAACCCCGGCTTGAATTGCTGGTTGTCGCTGTGAATATGTCGGAAACTTGATCAGATACAATATATTTGGTCTATTCGTCCGATTTTGCTTGAGCTTGGGCCTAGGGTTTTCTATCCTTGCAATAGTCATTTCTTTTCAGTCCAAGGGTTTAGTGGCCTTGGATCAAACGGTTACGGAGATACAATCAATGGCGTTTGAGATTAAATTCGAATTGCAAGATAGCGATTTAGATTACTTTCGCGAGGTGATGCGTAAAGCACTTTGTAAAGCGCGGAAAAGTTAGAAGAAGACCATATCCTGCAAAAAGCGGGTGAGTTGGTAAGTCAGGTCCAAGGGAGGCGCCTGAGTTTGTCAGAACCCGTCTGCAAAAGCTTGAAACCTTAATTGCCATGATTAAAGATGATGAGTGGGCTATCCCAGACGAAGAACGCCGTGATGTGCTAGGCGCTTTGGCCTACTTTAGCGATCCGTTGGATTTGGTGCCGGATCACATTCCTGTGTTGGGCTTTTAGATGATGCCATCATGATTGAGTTGGTGGTCGATGAATTGGCCAGTGACATCGAAGCGTTTGAGGAGTTTTGCGAATATCGTGTTCGTGAGGAATCTCGTCGCCGTGATGAAACCATTACCCGTGAAGAATGGCTTGAAGACAAGCGTCGCGAACTGCACTCGCGTATGCGCACCCGTCGTAAGTCTCGTCGTAGCTCTAGAGGCTCAAGCTATCGAGGCATCTTCCGTTAATCATTGCGATTGACGATGGCAGGCAGGTCTTACTAACGGCCTGCCGATAATCCTATGGTTTATTTTTGGTGGCAAAGTGATCAGCTCGTCGGCGACTTTTTGTTTGATGGCGACTTTTTTCACCTTCTTCGATACCGTAGCGTTTGGCTAGGGTACTCAATTCTTCATCGTTGAGATAAAACGTCAGTCGCTGACGGGTTTTCTTTTGATTTGACTTCGAGACCTAAGATCTTGCGGATCATGTCTGATGGGGTAAGGTCGTCGTCGATGGCCGTCTTTTTTATGCTTTTTTGTACTTGAGCACTTAAATCAAAGGCCAGCTGTGTGGCCCTGATCGCGCCTTTTTTGCTTTTCCCATTTTTCCAGTTGTTTTGCCACGGGATCAATTGCCTCCCGGGAACAGGTCAACGATGTCGGTCAATGGCCTGGGAATGGTCAGCGAGACGTCGGTTTCGCCATCATCCCAAATCTCGATGCCTAAAGAATACATATCATCCGGGTCGTCCAAATTGATGTATTCAAGGGGCTCGCCACCGTCTTCTAGGTATTCAGGGATCTGGCGGTTGCGATAATCCTGATTGTAGTAATAGGCTGTTGAAGGATGGGCTTTTTGCACATATCGTTCGGCAGTCCAGCGCTCAAAATCGGGCACGTCGTTAACACGTTCAATGGTGACCAAATCTTCGCTGTCGAAGATCCGGCAAACTGGTCGAGTGTGAACAGTTCATCGACATCTTGGCGCTGAATTTTAATTGAAAATTCGCCCACTCTTCGCCGTCGTCATTTTCACAGGTCAAGAAAATCGAGGTGCCACTGTCGCCTTTGAGCACAAACTCGGTTTCACTTTCGTATTGATATTGATAGGTGTTGACGTCTACGACGTGTAAGGTTTGACCTTTAAGTGCTTTGGGCAGGGCAAACGAGTCTATCATCTGCAACATATCGCCTTTTGCAGATCTCTTGGGTGAGTCAGCTGGCGTTGTGGTGCGTCTTTTTCTTAAACAGTTTACTGAACATAAGCTCTCATTACTCTAACGGCAAACCTTCAGGCGATTTGCTTGAAGTCTGCAACGAAACAATGCTTACGGATAGGCTTAAGATCTGGCACAGTCGGTAAGTATAGACTAGTTAGTGCCCATCGGGAAATGCTCTCTTTGGGCACCACATTGCGACTTAAACAGACGGTTACTTCCGGCAGAAGTGGTTAAAGGATTAACCTTTTTGGCTTTAAGACGCTCTAAAATATCAGAGCCTTTGCTTTGCTCTCGCCGATAAATTTGCAGCCATCTTGGCTTCAAATCACCATATTTCTTCGTTTTCTAAGGCCTTAGCGGCGGTCAATTGGTCGGCACGGTCTGCTTGACGCTGTTTGATACGTTCAAGTGACGCTTTGGCTGAAGACATTGAAGAATTGTTGCTGGCCAAGGTCGAGTTTACCGCCATAGTGGCTTTTTGAACTGACTCAGTGGTCTTTACCATCGACAGCTGACGCTGGTTTTCCTTGATGGTCTTCTCTGCTTCTTTGACTTGGGCCTTCAATTGGGCAACCGAGTTTGAATAGGTGGCCAATACTTCATCCAATTCGACTTTCTCATTTTCGAATACGGCAATCTTTTCGGCAATTTCCAATGCCAAGGCTTCATCGCCTTTTTCTAAGGCTTGAGTTGCGTAACCTTCGTGTTCGGCAATCGACTCGCTCAAGGCGCTTTGTTTGCGCTTGGTTTTGCATTTCTTTTGGCCATCACTTCGGTGAGGTTTTTCTTGGCCGATTGCAAGGCGTTTTTGGGCGTCGGCGATCTCTTGCTCAAAATACGGATGCCGTTGGCATCAACAATCGCTTCGCCAACTTCTCTGGCGCCACCTTTAAAAGCTGTAAAAATTTTAGATAAAATGCTCATAACGTTACCTCGTATAAATTAAGCCAGATATTCTTCAAGGGTTTCTAACGCATCGACTGCGTTATCGGCTAAAGTGACCAGCTCATGGGCGATATCTTCAAAACTGAATTGACCGACAATGAACCGAAAATAGAGTATTTGTCATCGATAATGGCAAATGAACTCAGTGGCATCGGTACATTTAGCTTTAACAAAGTTTCGTTCAGTTGTCCTGTAACGCCTTCTTTAAGCTCCTTTACATCAAACAGGTAGCTGATACACAACATTTGCTCGTCAGTGACGGTGACAAAAATCGGCATCTCATTAAAACCTTCAACAACGATTTGCAATACCCACTGTTCGCCTGGTAGAAGGTAAGATTCAAAGCCCATGCCCTCGTGTACGTGAGCAGCCAATTTGATAGATAATTTTGTAAATCCATTGTTATTCACCTTGTTGAATTGCTACATGACATACTATGTCATGTGTTTAGATTACACCAATGACATATTATGTCAACCACAAAAAATTAATTTTGTTGTTGTGGTTGGGTTTGATAGTACAGCCCTTGTTCGACTCTCCACGCCTGGTAGTGATAGTCGAAAAGAACACCTGAGCCAAGATAATTGACCTTATTTCATTGATATTGCTATAAAAACCATCTGGGAATGCAAAGCTGGCGCGCAATAACGGCAATGTGCTCCAGCCGTCTTTTTAACGGCAGTTCCGAGAGGTTGTCGATTCTTTTGCTGGCACTTTGGCCGACCTTGGTGGCTATGGTCCAGCCCCCACTCGCCGAATGAAGGCACGTTTTGCCATTATTGTTCGACGTTGGCAAAGCTTAATGCCGAGACCGTCTTTGCCGATGGCTTTGAAAAAGCCCGTTTGGCATGAAACGGTGAGGTTGACTGAATAACCAAAGCGCCGTCGCCATTAAGTAGCGTCTTAATTCTAGCGTAGAAAAATCGCTGTAGAGTTTATTTAAATCCGGGTGGTTGGGGTCCGTAAGTCGATGATGATGGTATCGAATGTTTGGCTTTGGCTGATCAGCGATTCTATTTCTAAAAAAGCATCGGCAAAAATAACCTTGACCCTTGGGTCTGAAAACGCCTGCTTATTGAGCGCGACCATGCGTTTATTGATCCGTTCTTGCGCCGGGTCTTGCCATTGTGATTGCTCGCTAAATAAGGCAAACCAATTGCGGGTCGAGGTCGATTAAAATTTGACTTGTTTTGGCGACCAATCCAACACGTTACGCAAGGCTAGGGCCATCACCGCCGCCAATGATCAAACCTTGTCATGACGTCTTGAAGCGGCCATCGCGGGGGTGACCAGCATGGCGTGATAGATATGTTCGTCGGCGCTGGAAAACTGTAAACGGCCATTTAAGTACAAGTCGGTGATCAATTCTTTGTCGGCTGCAACAAAGCGCTCGGTAACGGTGATGTGCTGATATTTGGTTTGGGTGGCGTAGATGACCTGATCTTTGTATAACACGTTGGTAAATTGCTTCATCCATTAACTGACCTTTTTGCGCCAGCAACAAAAGCAGCCCAAGCAAGATGACATGAAAGACGATAAGCGCTCTGCGCTTGGCGATTTTGGTCATAATAGCGCCACAAAAGAGAGCACCGGCGATAACGTTTAGCAAGGCGGTGAGAATGGCTGCTTGGGTGATGTCCATCGACAACATGAAGCTGACCCAAATGGCTGCACCAACACCCTAAGACCGATGTAATCTGCGCCATAAATGGTGCCTGCGTTGTTTTCTAGAAATTTGCCGTAAACCTGCTGCCTAACCCGCGCAATGAGCGGATCTCCCCTACCTATCATAAAGCCTAATATAGTAAGCGACATAAGGCGTAAGGCGGGCTGCGTCATTTAAGTTACGCAAGAGATAGCCATCGAGCACTGTGCCATCGGGCAGGTTGAATATGGCGGTGAGCGTTTGTGGCGGCAGGTTAGTGAGAGCGCCAAAAAGCCCGGCGATGACTAAGACCGCCGACATCTTTGGTCAGGGCGATAATGCCCTCAAGCTAAAGGCGGTGAAAGGTTCACTTACACCATCTGGCGGCAAATGCGCCTAATCCCATGGAGACTATCATCAGCCCTATCATGGCGTAGATGGCGGTTTTCGACCAAGCCTAACACACGCCCGGCATAATGGGAGAGTAGGTATTCGTATAGTCAGACCACAGGCAGCGAGAACAGCCATGATGCCGATGAGTAGCACATCATGCAGTATCAGCTGCCCGTTGGCGGGCATGACCCGTTCCACGAGCGTCGCGCCGCTAAAACAGAGTTAGCCAATAGGGTCGCCAAAGTCAAACCAATGGCCAGCGCAACTGCCGATTCGATGGTCGCAACCCCAAGGTTTTTCTGGTTGTCTACCTCATCGGATAAATCGACGCCCGGTATGAGCTTCATGGCCAACACTTTAATGAGGGTAAAAAAGACGACACAGATCACCACAGCCACCATGCCCCAATAGGCAATCGCCAACCACACGTTTTGCGCATCGTAATGAACAAATCCGGAAGCGGGCAGTGATGGCCAATGAAACACCTGCAAGGTAACTCTAGCGTAACGTACCGCCAAAGCGACGTTGCCATCTTCAAATGCCTGCTGCATACAAGAGTTGTCGCCCGAGGCTTTGACTTTAAAACAGCTTGACGCGGTAAACCGATGCTGAGGTCAGAACAATTTGCGACACCACAAAGCCACCCTAAGATCACTGGGATGGCGCTAAAGTTTCTGTTTCAACCCATATCATTGAAGCGCGGATCACAATCGCGACCGCAACGGCATTGCCCAAATCGACAATGGCCGCAGCAAGATTTGTCTTTTATTATCTCCTGATGCAAAGAGATCTTGTTCAGCACGATTTTATCTTGAAAAAAGCGACCAGCGGTGATCAACACCAAACCAATCACACCAAATACACTCATATTGATGGCTTCATTGAGCAATGAACTGCCAAATTCACCCATGCTGGCGCCAGAGAGCATAATGGCAAGGGCGGCAATGCCAATTAAACTTAAAGAAACGCCAAAAGCAAAGTTGTCTTCACTGGCTATTTCATCGGTGGCTTTGACATTGGAGACTAAGCCTTTGATCAGCCTTAAGCTGACAAAGAGGATAAAGATAATCACGAAATCTGTGGCAAGGGCCTGTAGATTCCAAAAGATTCATTGCATTAAATTCGATCATGGTTAAGCTTCTGATTCATTTATTCTTTATCGCAGCGCTTACTTACCGCCGCGTCCACCACGAGAAGTACGCGAAGATGAGCTACGTACCGAGCCGCCTGAGCGAGAATAGGACGACTTTTTGGCGTAGCTGCTGCTTTTGGGCGGCGTATAACTCCGAACGGCTTAACTGTGACGCACCGACACGTTTTTTCGAGTAAGGCCCGGTAAAGGATTTGCCCCGAGCGGCAAAGCTTTTCTTGGTTTTTTGATACAACTGTTGCTGCTGTGCCCTTTGCTTCGGGCTGGAATAGCGATGACGGCCATAATCGCTGTAATAGCTGTAACCGCGATAACGACCCCAGTCTGAGTAATACACTCGGCTTGGGCCGCCAACGACATCACCAAGCATACGATACATGCCATACCACATCCAAAAACTGGTACCGTTGGATTGAGTTTGCCATTGACCGTAGTTGGGATTGCCGATAAGTTGCGAGCCTGCGCCTAAATCTTTGCGCCTTGTTGGCACTGATCTCGCTTTCTCTGGACATCGAGGTTAACCCTTGGTAAGGCGCTTAGCTGTAAATCGGCCAACACATTGATAGGGTCGGTCAAAGCGTCGTTAAACGAGGCTTAACTGCGCGCCTTTCTTTAACGGCTTGTAATTCATTGATGCGCTCTTGCCAGTCGGCGAAGGCGGCGGGATTGTCTTTAGCGTCTTTATAACGCGCCATTAGATTGCTGTACAACGGCCCTTTGCGTCGGCATCTTTGGCCAACTGGTCGGCAAAGCGGCATAGTTGGGGGTGACTTTGAGCTGCTGAGCATATTGTTTGAGGATGGCGGTATTACGAATGCGTCCGGCGTCTAGCGCACTTGCTAATTGCACTAGGCTATTGTTCGTCGCCTCTGCCTGTTGGGCAATGGCCTTGCGGATCTGTTCTTCTTTAGACGTACATGCCGAGACCATCAATAGTATAAAGACTACCGAAAAGATTCTTTTTTAGCATTGTTTCTGCCTCTGTTCCATTTAGGTTTCCGTGATGTGCAATTTATTTCCTGCGAACTGACACATTGTCAAATTCTACGTCGCTTTTCAAGCTTAATTTTGTGTACCTTTGTAAGACCTGCGCTCGTCAATTGGTGATTTGAGATTGACCTGAATCAAAAGCGCTGACACTGGCGGGCAGCAACAGGCCGCAATCTTGATGGGCCTTGACTACTATTACTGACAGCAGTTGACAAAACAATAAGGGAACCTAGCCATGTTAGTGTCAGAGATCATGACCGCCCGCACCATTTACTTTGGCGCCAGAAGCCAGTTTGTCTGAGGCCAGAGCATTGATGTATGAAAAGCGTATCCGCCATATTCCCATTTTAGCCGACGGTCAGTTGGTAGGGGCTTATCTCACAGCGCGATGTGTTGGCTGCCGAGCAGTCGAGTTTATCGGCGGTGGCACCACAACAGCGTTTAGAAGAAGAAAAAACCGTTGCAGTGAGCGAGTTTATGAAAACCCGGCTGGTGACCATCAGGCCAGAGGCCAGTTTGAGACAGGCAGCGCTTTATCTGCAAAAAGCATAAATTGGGTTGTTTGCTTAGGTTGTCGATGACAGTAAGTTGGTGGGCATTATTACCGACAGTGATTTTGTCAATGTGGCGATCAATCTTATGGAGCTGAATGAAGAACAAAGCAGCTCAGATGAGTGGTGATCTAACGGGCGTTTTTATTTCGCTGTATTAATATAGCCAGTTCAACCGATATCGCCTCTAGCATTTGCCTGGTGCGCTAGGGGCGATTTTAGCCATCATAAACCGCCATTTTTATACAGTTGTGGGCGTGCTTTTAATGCTTTTTGAGCAATTGCGCGCTATCGACCTGTTGGCGCTGGGCCAACTGCTTACGTTCGATAAATTGTATTAACTTGGCAAACTTGGGGTCTTGTTGCAGGGGGTCAAAGAACGCCAAGTGCTCGATGAAATAACGGCTCAACCAGCCAAGTTCTACCGCCTCGGTCAAATGGCGCAGTGCCGCCTGAGGTTTCTTTTAATCCACTGGCGGCCATGGCCAGCTGCACTGAATGAAACGGCCTTTCATCATATTGCCTTGCATATTTGTCATACCACTGCTGCAAGGCTTGCGTGTCTGTTGGCGCGTCAATCATGATGGATAATAGCTGTGCATATTGGCGGCCTTCACTGCCGCTAATTAGCGCCAGCTTATGAAACCATGGCGCAGCTTGTTCGAAGCTGTCGTTGAGTAAATAATAATCCACCAGTCCTCTAACGACATTGGCGCTATCTGGCGAGCGGTTTTCTGCCTGCTTGAGTAAGGCGAGTGCCTCGTGCTCTTTGGTTTACCTGCATCAATAAATGACTATAGTGATAAGTTGCCAAGTGATAGTTGGGTTGATGTTCTTGACTGTACTGATACCAGCTTTTGGCCTTTTCGCTCAGCCCCAAACGGTGAAAGGGTTAAAGCGACATGAAACCAGTTTACCGAGTATTGCCAATCTGAGCCAATACATTCAAATGCCGGGCAAGGGCATTTTCAGTTCGCCTCGTTCAGAATAGATATAACCCAATGATGCTTGTGCTTCGATAAAGCCGCTATCGAGCGCAACGGCCTTCAAGTTGGCACTTAAAGACTGTGACAAGTGACCATTGACGTAGTGAGCGTTGCCCAGTGACTTATAGTTTTTGCGCTAAGGTATCGTCGAGCATTACCGCTTCAAACGCCGCATCTAATGCTAGCTTACGCCAGCTTGGTTCACCGCTGAACTGAAAGACGCCTTGGGCATAGGCATCGGCAAGACCAGAAGCATAGGCGAGGGCGTAATTGGGATCGGAGTTCGGTCGCCTTTTAAGTACGATTTGATGGCCATTTCGTTGTCCATCGGCTGATAGCGTAAATAAAGGTTCTACCTTTGTCATAGGCGGCCTTGGCTCTATCGGTTTGAAGACTTGGGCGCTTTTTTGAGTTGGTACTTCTAGGTGTCTTATCTGCTGTTCTGAGCAAATTGACACTTAGAACGACTGCTAAGACGGTTGCGGTCATCAGCAAAAAATCCGGCTAAACGCCAGTATTCGCCGCTAGGCTGAAAAAAATTGATCGGCAGCCTGTCGTGCAGCTTCAAATTGATGCTATCGTCGCTTGGCTTAGTTTTGAGCCGCTGTTTTTGTACATCGGCGACACAACGATAGCCTCTGCCTCTAACCGATTCGATATATCTGGGTGCCTGTGGGGTGTCGTTCAGGGCTTGACGCAGCAGCTTGATCCGTTGTTTTAGCGTTTCATCGCTGACGATTTGCTCACCCCAAACTCGGTTCATCAACTCATCTTGTGAGATGATGGCCGGGGCTTGCTCTACCAATTCGCACAACAACAGGTAACTAAGCTGCGGCAGGGCTATTTCTTCGTCGCCACGGCGTAGTGTCCCCCTAGGTGGGTATCTAAGATTAAATCGTCGATTTGATAGCGGGTCTGTGTTTGTCGGACAAGCCGTCTTTCCTTAAAGGTGTATCAATTTGTTATCGTTTGGCTAAGGCGCCGTTGATCGGCTGGATTTATCATTGGCGGTGGTTTATTCTGCCGCTGGTTAGAAACTATTACAACAACATAGAGTGAAATGCCTGCTATGAATTTCAAAACTACCTTGGCCTGTACTTTGGCTGTGGCCGGACTTTACAGTCAAAGTGCCGGATGCCACAATCGTTAAACTAGAGACAAACGTCGGTGATCTATACATCAACCCATACGATGAAACCACGCCTTTGACGGTGACCAACTTTTTTTGGCCTACGTCAACGACGGCCGCTACAATAACACCATCATTCATCGTTCTGTGCCGGGCTTTGTTATCCAAGGTGGTGGCTATGGTTACACCACAGGCACCAGTTTTGATCATATTGAAACCTATTCTCCAGTGGCCAATGAGCCTAAACTCTCTAACGTCAGAGCCACCATTTCAATGGCCAAAGTGGTAAGTCAGCCAAACAGCGCCACCAGCGAGTTTTTTATCAATCTAACAGACAACAACAGCGGCAGTACCAACTTGGATTCCGCCGAACAGGGGTTATAGCGTATTTGGTGAACTGACCAGCGATAGCATGGCGTTGGTTGACCAAATCGCCGACTATACCGCATTTAACTTTGGTGCAGTCTATAGTAGCGGGGCCTTCGTTAGCCTGCCTCTAAGAGAGATTATGTCGCCACTGATTATGGCGATGGCATTATGCCGAATGAAAACAACTTCATCATTATCCATACCGCGACCATTGAAGATGCCGCAGTGGATACTGCCACTTGGGTTTAAACCCAGCGGTCAATCCGAACTATGGTAACGACAATAATAATGGCGACTCTGGTGGTGATTCATCGAGCGGCAGCAGTGGTGGCGGTTCACTTGGTTTTGCTGCGCTGTTTATGCTGGGTTTGGCTGGGGTTAGACGCAAACGCTAATCTTAGCGCTTAGGTCAAATGTGCGCTTGAAGTAACGATAACTTCAAGCGCAAAGTCCCTACTGTGACTGCAACGCCTCAATCAATTCTTCCATCTCTACCTCGACACTACCATCTTCTAAGGTGAAGAAGATGCCCGGCAAAAATCTTTTTCCTTTTCCGGCAACAGATTGTCACGCACTTCCTCAAGGGCCAGTGCGACCGCTTTATAGTTTGCCCATTCGCCGCTGGCGCAAAGCTCGGCAAACACTTTATCTGGCCAGTGGAAAGACCATTTTGCCCTCGGCCGTGCCGGACATCGCCCAGTTGTCGTCATACAGCGCCCCACACTTTTGCTCTTGCTGTGCCGTTTTGATGAAAATGATCATAGCGATTTTGCGCCGGACCTTTTAACAGGTTGTCGATATCGATTTGGGTTAAGCTCATGGGGCTTCCTTTTTAACGGTGAATGTGCTGTGGCGCAGTTTAACGGCTATTGCCGGGGGTTGCCAGATCTAGTGATGGCCGCTTTGACAAAGGTATAGACAAACAGCAAATGGGAGATCACGATTAAAGTCAGAATAAAGACAAAAGAGGTGAGGGTATGGCGCATCAACAGCCATTCATCCTGATGGGCGCGAATGGTTTTGACGTTGGCCTGCAAATGCTCGCCTAAGGCCTGTCTGTCGATGCTCGCACCACTTTCGAGTTGTTGGACATAATCCATGGTGGTGTCGATATTCTTATTGTTGCGGCTGTCGATATCA
>JAGTTF010002133.1:0-18505 GCA_019095985.1 Streblospio benedicti | reverse complement strand
TTATATCCATTATTATTATATGTGTGGTATTAGTTTAAAACAGAAAATCTATTTACATTAAAATAAATCCACAACCTCCAACGGGGAATCATAAAGTCCTCTTTCAGCGGAGACGGAAGAATGCTTTGTCGTTTCATCACATATTTCAATCAAAATTTATTTCTTGTTTTTTTTTAATCATAAGCTATATTGCCAAACAAATGATACATACTTATTTAGATTGACCAATGTCTTTGTTTAGGTTGACACTGGGAGGTTGACCAATGGATAATAAGCGGCTTTGTTACGCCTTTGTTCGGCAGATTGACCTTTAGACAATTGTGAAATAACAAACGGTTGTATCAGCCAATAAACAATTACGTCGAATTGATTATTAGTGGCGGAAATATGGCCGCTTCCTTTATTGTGCTAGTTATTTTTGACCATTTCAAACAAGTTTTCTCATAAAAGATGACATAATTGAATGTGTGCGGCTTGTGAACCGATTTCTACATTACTGACGCAGCTCAAGTTGAAGTTTTTAAGTGACAAAACTGCAGTGGTGAGAGCCAGGAGAGGAAAAATGTCATATTTTTGTCGAATCAGCATTGCCAAGCAGATTCGGTGAAGCAGTGGCCTAAAATGAGTAGAGAATGAAAGTATGGTGCATATGGCAACATGTACACAGTAGTAAAGGCAGGGAGCGGGTCTAGTTTTGAAGCCCTAAACTGCCACTGATAAGAGCAAAGGGGGATAAATGTCCGAGATTTGTAGGGGGTGGTGGGCAAAAGAAGTAACAGCCAGCTACCAGTAAATTATATATTAATATCAATGAATTATTTTATTTTTTAAAAGGTTAGTTCAGAAGAATGGCAGAAGACCAAAAGCATGGAAGTCCTTCAACAGGCAACAGTGGTAATACTTTATTTCTCAAGTATTTAAATGTACTGTACAGTAGTAACATCCTATATTTTACTAAATTAAAATTTAAAGGGCAATTTTCTATTGGGGTAAGGATGCTTTGCTTTCACTGGGCGTTGGCCTCGTATAGTAAACTAATAAATCAATCAATCAGTGTGATTTACTTTATTTTTTATTAATCCAGTTAGGGCAGAGTAAACATCATGTCAAAAACTTTAAGGACTTTTCTGAGGAGATCAGATCATATTTGTTAGATCCAGATGAGGAACTAGGTCGTTGATGTGAGTGCCTTTTTTACAAGTGTACCAGTGGAGAAAGCATTAGAGGTAGTTGAGAGAGAGATATATATCCGACGTCACTTTGTCCAACCGACCACATAGCCCCAACAAAGTTACAAGTTTATTTAAAATCGCTTCAGCTCTGCTGCTGAAGCAAGCGTTGTCTTTTCGCCTTCGCTTTGTAACTAACTAACTAACTATGTATGTAACTATGTAACTAACTATGTATGTATGTATGTCTCCGGACAAGCTAGAGCTTTAACCATTGCACCGATTCGTTCAAACTTTACGACTATGAGGTATGAGGTATGAGGTGACACCGAAGTGATTTGATTTTTGGGCGCTCTGCCAATAATTAAATTTTTGCTTTCTAGAAGCACTTTTATGACATTTTTAATGATATTCAATCCTCTTAGCCAGCAAGAAAAAAAAAATAATATTCCACCCAAGCAGCAAAATTGATTATTGGATTTGAAACTGATAATGATTATTCTGTTATTCAATACTATTATTATGTGGCAAGAAAAATATCTTTTTGCTGGATATATTGATTCTGTGAATCATTATTGTTTTTCTCCTCAAATTCATAAATTTCTTGATTGCAAAGTATACATTTTTCACTATATATCTTAATTGCCCATGAGTCAACGTCGTTCTAGCGACGCAGTGTTCTTTGAACACTTTTGATCTAGTTAGGCTTGTGTCTAAGGTGCACATATTTCATATTCTAAGGTGAATTTTATCTCCAGATCCATGGGGCAGCAATGGGCTCCCCAGTGTTTAGAGAAAGAACACTTATTCATTGGCCCCAAGTATCAGATTAAGTGTACAGAGATGGTGTGAACGCTGATTCGTCAATGACATAGGAGAAAAAACTGAACGGGCTTTGAAAGCCAGGTTCATGGAACACAGGAGACCAAGTTCCCTAGAAACGGAGGGTCCTGAAGTGTCACAGCGTCTTGCATACTGACAGTAAAGGACACAGTGTTTTTTCACTTGAGGAGACTAACATTTTGTATGTGTGGAACCAACATATATTTTGAACGGGGAACACAGGAGACCAAGTGTGAATAAGACCATTCGTATTTTATGTGAAGTTGAATAAGCCCATATCATTGAATAGAGAGACGTTGACAGATACCAACTTCCTTCCATCTGGAACAACGTGCTGACCCGAGAGAAGAGGGGAGAGGCACACAACCTGGTGATTTCCCGCCATCCCAGTGACGATGAATGACGCCATCACTGTGAACAAAACATAAGAGACTGTTGAAAGCTTAGTGTAATAAATTGCTGGTATTATCCTGTTTAAAACAATAATGATTACCTTTTGTCTGTTCTTATCATCTTCTCCCATATACCACCCATATTGTCTGACCAAATAGTTGATGGAATACCTCTCTTAGATATAAATTGACATAAGGGCAAACGTTCAAGGCTCAAGGTTCAAGGCATTAAAAACTGTCTGTATCTAGCCCATAGAGCACTTCAATATGTACAGCACGAATATTGAAGCATGTAAACACACATCCATAACGCTTAGCAGATGCTCTGCCCACTTTCACAACAAACGTACCAAACAAACGATCCTAACCACGCTAAATGGTAGTTTATTATTTGATTCTACTCTCTTTGTTCTATTTTTACTGACTTATCTTCTAAAGTGGTTCTAAGATACAAAAATACCTGTTGGTCTAAAAGTTTTTATTGTTATTAACATGTTTCGCTACAACAGTACCCTTTTCAAAATAATAGTTCCAAAAACAAACTCTTTCAACAGGTAGATTGGCCATCTTTTGTGAACATGGTGCTGCAAACAAACGTTACTAAATAACACATTTGACAGCTGTACCTTTGACATTACGATGAATATGCGTAATCCAAAAATGTCAGAGAAGACACACTAACCATTCTGTACCCAGATGTGCAATGTTATGATGAAAATGTACATGTACAATTATAGCAGCAAATGGGTGTTCATGTGACACAATAACAGGATGTTTGGCAGATTCTGATATATCTGCATGACGTAAATGTCCACCAGCATAAAGACGTTCGAATCAAGAGTAGGTGATATATCTAATAGAGCTAATCGAACTAGACTTTGGAATAGGTTGATCTGCAGATAACAATTTGATCTCCTTAGAGTAAGTCCTTGATTGTGTATGTTGCAGAACCGCAATTTCTGCTTCCCTATATCTGAAATCAACGATAACGCAATAGACAGTGGCTTTACCTTTTTCCTTAATATGCATTTCAATCTCAAGAACCAAGCAAAAGCAGCGAAGCTTGAACATCATACCCAAATTAATGTACCTCACAACGCAAAATTGTACTAAAATTGGTACAGGCTTGAGTTTTTTTTTTGAGTTTTCAATGAACATTTTGTTTTCATATAGGAGCTGTAAAGCCTGAAGATATATCTCTTTCTGTCCATGTTGATAGACCACAACTAAAATTTGAGGACTTGCCTCCAATTGGTGATAGCCAATGGTTATGCCTTTGGTTATGATGAAGACGATAAAAAGAATTCTGTTTTACATCATGTAAGAAAAGAAAGAAAAAAGAAAGAAGTAAAAGCCTGCTTAGCATGTGGATTTTCAAGTAAGTTAATAGTTTAAAAAGAAATATAAGATGATTTAGATGTAATATATCCAAACCCGGTTTGGGATTGGTTCAAACTACACACGTCCAGAGGTTAAGTAGGCTATGAACTGAGAAAAATCATACTCAAATTTCTATCCATTTTTTTAGGCCTAATTTAAACCTTAGGCTCGACAAACCTGTTCTCTATTGTGTCAGAAGCAAGATATAGATTGATTGAGATTATTCAAAATGATTCTTGCAAAATCTCGAGTAGTGGCGATGTTTATTATTTACATTGCATGCTCTTTCAGATGCCATACGTTATGCATGATGTGTCAGTTCTGCTGCTTTACGTCATTCGTTCATCACTGTCTATAATGAAGCTCTTTTTGTAGTGAATAAATATTACCGTTGAAACTCTCTATTAAGACCACCCAGGGAACAGGTTTTTTACGCCTCAAGTGGTCCTATTAGAGAGGAGGTCTCTATATATAGATTTGCCACATTTGACGGATCAATTTTCTCCTGCATGTACTCAAGCATGTAATAGTATATGTGTAAGCAAACTAGTTACCGTAGGAACCGAGGTGGGTAGACTTTTGAGAGTTCACCCCAATTAGGTAGGCAATTAGTAGTACTCATTGCCTCGGGTGTAGTTAGGAGAGGTCCCTCTGCTTGCGCTCCTGTGAATTAACGTCATTCTGGCGTCGATGATGTCAGGAGTGACGTCACAAAAACTCATCATCGCATAACAAATGCGTTGTCGGCTCAGTTTGAATTTAGCTGTGGTAGCGACCACTTAGTAGGATACTAGCACCCTCAAATCTCTAGATTTGGGGTCTATCTGTGTTCTGACTGCGTCCAGTCTAACGTATACATATATGTAGACAACCCGGTGTGTGCGTGTGGATCCGTTTGAGTGGATTTGGTGAGCTGCAAAATTAGCTTAAACGTAGGCTCGTGTCACCAGCCGCCAATCCAGCCTGTAACAACCTGGCGTAGGCCTGGTAAATGTACCAGTCAAACGTTCAAACTTACTGGTGTGTGTAGACGGGGTTTGTAAATGCCTCGAGGTTCTCTTTTTTCAGATCGGTGACCAGAGGAAAAAAGCTTACAGTTTTGGTGCCGTGAACCTAGGATGTTGTTGGCTGCGGCACTGCCTCGCAAGAGTAGGTGATATATCTAATAGAGCTTTCTGATGGATAGAGGCCGAACAACCGGTGGTTCCGTGGGCTCACCTGCACGTGAGGAGCACCGGAATCCATACGGCGGAGCGGATCACCCACTCGGGTAAATACTTTCGATTGTGATTTTGATGCTGCGGTTTTGCCCAAATTAATGACCTCGGGCGCTGGGCGTGCCGAGCCTGAGGCCCGATGCCTAAGAACAGTCGAAGGAGCACTAGGGCCCCCTGTGACACGCTCAGGGCTAAAAGTCCATTCGCGATGCCAATGGTTGATGTTATGATGAAGCAATCTTATTTGTGGGCTCACCCCCTGGTGGGCGCCCCCCTAGGATGGGCATGTAAACCAGGGGGAACCGTAGTGGAATATATCCAAACCCGGTGGGATTGGTTTGCCCCTTCGGCTGTCCCGAAAGGGAAAGTGTCCCCCCTCACACTGACTATGCTTTTACCTCATCGGCCCTTGGGTGTGCAACCTGTTCTCTATTGTGGCGCCCCGATTGTGGAGATTATTCAAAATGTGAGTGCCGATGCCTGCACCACCATGCCTTTCATGGAACATTGCCATTCTTCTGGGGGACCAGCAACCGTAGGACAACCCCGCCCGTGGACCACCCTCACGGCCAGGGGGACCCTGCCTTGGTAGGGGCCATCCACGATATGGTCAGCTCCTGACCACCGACGGTACCCCACCTTCTCCCTGCCACAAGGGTAATGGCCCGGATACTGATCACAACCCTCCTGCTTGGAGACCAGTGACTGGGGCAATTGCTTCTCCACCAGCGTTCGACCCCGTCGGACAATGTCTGATTAATATTCTGCGGTCCTGTAAGAGTGAAAAACAATCTACCGCATAACCGGTGGTCCAGTAAAGTTTGAATTCAAACCCGGCAATATATATCCATAAATATATAAAAATACAAGCTTTGGCATCTGTTTTTTGCGCCTCTAACGCACCATTTTGTTTATTGTTGCTGATTTGTCCAGTGCCGTAACAATAATGTAAAGCAACACCTCATGAGGCTGCCAATTGGCATATAAATCCAGTCCAAACGTCAATATTGTAGGAAAATTGCTGGCGTTGTGGACCACATTGCAATATGGCGAACAGGATGATTAAAATTCTGAGAAATATCTCAATATTATTGCAAATTCTATGGATTAACAGTGCAGCAGTGTGTCTTAATGATGAAGAATCAATGCTGCTAGACTAGGTTAGGGTAATAAGTGGAGTCATGTATAATTCGTTTAAACCTCACAAGCGTAATATTATATGGGGCTAAAGTATGGTTTAAGCCCCCGACCCCCACCCCCCTGGCATGACTGAGGTGTGGTTGGGCATTAGATAGGTTAAGTGATGACAGTGTGTACAAAAGCCTTGGATATTTTCTAAATAAAACTTTGTACATGTACATAGTATTGGTCTTCCTCTTTTTAAAACAAGCAAATTTCTGATCCATTATCTACACCCGGTGCATTTTTTGAAGGACAACCCCGGTTCTAGGTTATGGTCCAGTCTGGCGGTCCTGTTAACATGGGGTAACAGGACCTCTGGTCCCCCGGACAAATTTTCCTGCCTATCCAGTGCGTGCACACTGCTCTCCACAGGCGTCCGGCGTACACCAGGGGCGGGACACCTTGTCCATCAACTAGGATAGGAGTCCCCTAATAGGGGGGCAGACCTGGTACTGGCGTATACTCGCCCGGCTTTCCAGGAACCCAGCACATGCGCTCGCACGTCGAACGTATCTGTGGGGGCCCCGCTAACGGGGTTGAGCCATAACACACCCCGCTCACGGACATCCGCTGAGTCGCGATGGATCACAACGCAAACATCACACATGACGGCGAGCCCGCTATAGGTCCCCGCCTTGCACTCGCACTGTTGTGAGGGGCGGAGGGGTCTGACCCAGGGCACCCGGGTGACCCGCACCCCTTGACCCGGGACCGTCGGCCAGGCACCAGGACCCTGGACCCCCTGCTCCCGTGGGGCAACGGTGATGAAGAGCTGGAATTCCTGCGATGGGTTGAGTACAACACTCAGGTCATGGCTGGGTTTTCGGGCTCCCCCCATATCGCTACATCGCGGGATACAGACCTGGGACTCTGGATGAGCTGCCCACCCTCGAGACTAAACCCCAGGAACCTCTGGCATGGGTGATCTGATCTCTGTGCGCACCACGTAGCAGCTTAGCTGGATGAACTGGAGGTCTACAAGGGGGTGAACTCCAGGAGATCTGTGCCACCCCATGAGGTGTGCCTGGATGCTTCGGATGTGCCGCCTGGTAGCCCCCATCGATTATCCCAACTTCCACCTGATATGGGATAGCCTCCTGGAGGTGGTCTCGGCCTGGAAGGAGGAGGAGGCGATGGAACCTGCCAGTGTGGCGAGTAGCCCCATGAGGGGGACTCCTACTCGACCTGCACCATGAGCCCCCGAGCGCCACCAGACTGAGGCATTAGCCCAACTTCCGAATCCATCTCCGGGAAGTTGCGCCTCCAGCCCAAGATCTGTCAGGAGGGCCATGTCTTGTACACTGAGCCCATCTCCTCCATCTAAGTGGGAGGAGGACTGGAGGAGAGGTGACTGCTCTCTCTGCCCCCCCATGCGAGAAGCCCCCAGGGCTGACCCCTCCAGCACCTGTCAAGAAGCACAGTTCGCGTTATTTCAAAGCGCCCTACGTGGGCGCCCGCGAAAACTATGTCAATCTCAACAACGCCTGGACCCCATCACGTCCACCTCCTCGGACTCCTCCGCGTGGCGGGGCCTGTCGGCCGAAACACCACCCAGCACAGGTCAAGGATTGGGACGGTGAGCTTTCGGGACCACATCAAGACCTTCCCAAGTTTGTCCAACCACGCCCTGATCTGTCCTGGACCGACTTTCTGCCGACCCCGATGGTTCGCCAGCACACTGTGCCGGCGTCCGAGTGGGCCCTGTGGTTGGCGGACAGGCTTACTGGGAAGGCCCAGAGCCTGTTGTTGAACCGGAGGATCATGAGCTCGACAGCTGGGACACCCTGGTTGGCAGTGCTGAACGCCCAGTTCAATGTCATCCAGGTAGCTGCCCTGGCGCGTCAGACCCCTCATGACCCGTTCCCCAAGGGAAGGAGGAGACGGTGGCCGAGAATACATCAATGATCTCCAACTGCTAGCCCACGTGCATTCGCCGATGACATGGCCAAGCAGCAGGAGGTCATTATGGATCAGCAGGGACAGTCTCCCCGCCACCCCTTCACTTGGCCAATGCTTTGATGCCTGCGAGGGAGAGGAGGGCGGGAATACCCTTCATGGTGGTGCAAAGCCGCCTCATACACCGAGAGAGCCAGGGACGGCTTGAAACGCTACGGCGCAGCTCCTCTCGACCTCTTCGAGGTTCCAGGCGCCCCGAGGGGCAGAATGCCACCGTGCAAACTCACAGAAGAAGAGGCAACAAGAAGCTGGGGCGATCTTCGGAGGTCCCGACCTCTGAAGATACAGATTAAGGGAAACCCTCTCGGACTTGCAACTGACTTTGAGTTCTGGGGGCCCTCCTCGGAGCCACAGCCGATGGAGGCACCGTGCCCTGGGGGCCTCCCTACCTGTAAGCATGCATCTGGAACCCCAATGCGATACTGTAGAGGCCTGTCACTCCCTCGGAGCCCGGTAGGGTTGAGCAGCTTAATCCGGCCCCTGGCCTGGGCAAGCATGCATCTGGAACAGCACAGCAGTACGATAGTGCTGGGGAAGTGTGAAAAACACCCCCCCCTGAAATGCCCGTGGGGCTAGAAGCATGCCCTAGGCAGGCTTGGCGTCTCCCGTGGCTCCATATCTGGGGCCCGAATGCCGTGTCAAAACTCTCGAGCTTCCCGGAGGTGGGCAGTGTGCTGGAAAGCTTGAGAAAACTACTGTTTTCATTCAAATGATGTGGCGGATGACGCTCCACCCCTGATTTGGGCTTGACGCGTCCCACCACCTTCAACCTTGGTTTCTCCAGACCACCATGGACTCCAACGGTGACACCGCATGTCAATATCACGTGCAAGTAGTCCTCCCGGTGATGGATGCTACGGAGGTGCTGGAAACGGGAGCCACCTTTAGCATGTTTTCAGATAATTCTACATGATGGGGGGCCGAACCAGTCCTCTCCATCCTGTTACTTTTGATCACCTCAGGTATGGGCGGCTTGGTCCATCCTCATCACCTACGGACACACTTGGCCGTTTGGCTCCAGACCATAAACATGAACTTCCAAGCGGACCATGACCATTTCCTTGGGTCACTTGCGAGCAGTCCTCCAGAATCAATGTCGGCTCGCACCGTGCGGCACCTCCCTGCTACTGTCACCAACAGGCTACTTTTTGGGGACAGGACTGCCTAGTGGAGGGCATTCGCACTTCAAACTCAGTGAACGGTAGCTTGTCTAGAGTGGGTGTTGCTAACAGGCTGCCTTCCTCACGGTTGAAACCAGACCTGTTTCGGGGGAGGATCCCAGGAAGATGACTGCTCAGGTCACACCCTCACAGACCTTCTAGAGATCCCATGCTGTGCAGGTCCCTCTGACCACCCTGATATGAGGAACCCGTGGGTGGAGTGAGTCCAACATCGTTCTTCAAGGTTGGAGTGAAGCGGGGCTCAGTCTGGGTTCAGTGTGGCAGACCTAACTGCCGACGAACCGCACCCCAGGTCCTAGAAGGCTCAACATGGTCTTCCCAACTGTTGGTCCCAGATCGCATGTATATTCTTCATCTCTGCTGGATGAGAAGTTGGTAGCATGGTCGTACAAGGAGGATGGATCTGATTCCAACGAGCAGGGGATCGCCCCTGCAGTGTGCTTTCGGAAGTGCCTGTGCACTCACTCCCCGAGCACCTGCAGTGTATGCTCCCTGGGGAGATGGTGTACTGACAAGTGAACAGGAACGACCTGCAATGCGAGGTGATACTCTCCTACAGTGACATTTTTTGTGGGGCCTGACGGCGTAAAGTCGGCTTTAGTGATAAAATCAGACACTGGAGAATAGACAATAGAATAAAATAGACACTGGACATGCATTGCCCGTGAAACAGAACTACTATCGGCGTCACAGGCCGGAGAGTGACCACATTGACAAGAGGGTTCGGGGCTTCTAGAGTCCGGCAAGATCCGGGTCTCTAAGTCGCCTTGGGGGCTCCTATGGTCCTGGTCAAAAAGAAAGACGGAACCTCGTTTTTGCATTGACTACCGTCGTGTGAATGCCGTGACTAAACCTGATGCCTATCCAGCTGACGTGCATCGGCGAGTGCTTGGACAGCCCCTCAAGGGGTTCCAAAGTTCTTCTCCAAGCTTGACCTCGCGGCCCGGATACTGGCAGGTTGCAATGCACCCAGGAGGCGCAGAGAAGACTTGATTTGTGACTCATGCGTGGGCTCTATGAGTGGGGCCGTTATGCCTTTTTGGCCTCTGCAACGCCCGCATAAGTTTTTTTTTCGCTCATGGAGATGGTGCTCTCAGACATTGTGGGTCAAAGTGCCTCGTATATTTGGATGACGTCCTGGCTTTTGGCCACGACTTCTCCACTGCCTGGCTAATTTGACAGCCGTGTTTGACCGCCTCCGTGCAACCAACCTTAAGTTGAAGCCTAACAAATGTCACCTCTTTGCCACTTGTTTAGATTACTTAGGACACGAAGAGCACTTGATGGTATACGCCCCTAGCAGATCCAAGATAGCACGTTGCACAACTAGGCTGAGCCAACTAGCCGACCGATCTGAAGCACATGTTTGAGTTTCACGTCGTACTATCGCCGCTTGCACCCAACTGCCAGTGAGATGGCCAAACCCCCTCACTGCGCCACCAAAAAAGAATGTGAAGTTCAAGTGGTCTGACAGCTGCCATGCTGGGCGCTTAACGCGATACTGGACACCTGAAAGCTCTCGCTCTGCTGCACTACCCCAAGCTCGGACAGGGAGTTTCCCCTCCTGGGTGGACACCAGCCTGTATGGTGCGGGAGGAGCAGGAGCAAGATGGGAAGATGGTCCCACTCGCTTACGTCAAAAACACCGTGCAGGAGTGGAGCCAAGTCACTTGCCACCAAACGCCAATTCTATGCGGTAGTGTACTTCACACTTGGCGCTATTTCCGTGACATCATGAGAGAGTCAAACGGTGGTCATTCACACCGACCACCAAGCTCCTCATGTGGGGTCAGCCGCTATCAGCAGTTCTGACAACAAAACATGCAGCTGGATAAGGTGAGATGGCGATGTGGCAAACCCTGCATATCAGGAAAATTCGGGCAAAATACGGGGGCTCCCCCCCGGGGAATCAGCTACCGGGAAAAGATTCCCGGGCCCAAAAAATACCCCTGTTGGGGTTGAAATATCTTGTCAAAAAAAATTAAAAATCAAGGATGAGGGACTTTCCCCTTGGCGGTGGCAAATGGGGCCCCCTGCCCCGACCCTGCCGTTTATGGGCGGGGGGGGTGGATTGGGGGCCCCTAAACCTGTATCTCACCCCGGCTGATACCCCCCTGCCTTACCCCTTTCTCCTGGGGCACCATCTCCCGCGGTGAAGGAGTTCGAACTGCGGCGGGCAGTAATTCCTTCAAAACCAAAGAAGCAATTTAACCCTTCCCCCTTTACCGAAAATGGGCTTGGGCAAAAGGGTTGGGAAAAATAGGGGGGGGGACTTCCCAGGGTGTCTTTCCCCCAGGGGACCTTTCCTGGCCGGGTTTGGGGTTTTGGAGGGAAATTCTCCAGGGGGGGAGGCCCCACGGGGGATGTGTGCATTGCGTACTTGATTGAGTTGAAACGTGCGTCCCCCACCCACCACCCAGGGGAGCTGGTCAGGGAGAAAGCCCTGAGGTGCAAGCCTACTGCCGCTGGTGGCATCAATTATACCAGGATGACGGAGGGTGTATGTACTCTGTCCAAGACAAGTCCGCCCTCCACTCACCCAGAAGTGACCTCACGTATGCGCCTTGTACCACTCCCGGGCGCCTCAGTGTGGCGTGTTCTTCATGTCAACACATGTAGCCATCTGGGGTTCGAGAGGTGTACGAGATAATACATGAACGCTTCATTTGGCTAACATGGCCGAGATATTCGGCTAATGTGCAAATCCCATTTGATCTGCCAACGCAGCAAATCGGGATGAAAGGTACCAAATTCGCTATGAAACACGAGTTTGTGAACCACCACCAGCGCCAAAGGGGCATCGATCCTCAGAGGCCTTTGGAGGTCACCGCAGGGGCAATCGCTACATATGTGATACAGGACTATTTCTCCAAGAGAATGGAACTGTATGCTCTCCCCAAACAAGACTGCTGAAGCTGTAGCTTCAGTCTTGTTTCACAAGTACATATCACGCTATGGTGCAATGGAAACCCCTCCACAGTGACCAGGGCTTAGTATTCGACAACCAACTCATGGAATAACTGTGCATGTACGGCATTGACAAGACCCGCACCTGTCCCTCGGCTCCCTGGGCAATGGGTTGGTGGAGCGCAGTAACAGGGTCATCAAGAGCATCATTCAGCGCTTTGAGGAGGATGCTGACTTGGATGAGTTACTACCAAGTGTCTATGCGGCCTACAATGCAACCCCCAAGCTAGCACTGGGTTCACACCGCACCGACTGTTTTTCAGTCAGTGTGTCGACCCCCTGCTGCCTGTGGATCTGATGTATGGCTGCATGAATAAGGGTGCTATTCGGCATATGTCTTGGAGCAACGCTGGTTGGCCCCATCCAGGCAGCTGAGACAGTCCGCCAAGTGACCGGCAAGGCTGTCAAACTGCAATTACGGATGAGGGACCACGCCGGGCTGAGGGAGTGGCGTTCGGCTGTTGGCTACCGGGTGTTGTATTATTACCCGCCTGTTGCCACTAACAAGATTGACCCCTCCCCTGACTGGCCCTCACACTGTGATACAGCTGTTCAAACGCTGCACCTCACCCCTGCCCCGGTTCCAGCCTTTGAACTTGGCGCAGAGAAGAGGAGGGTCGCCAGCAGTAATTAGATGCGTGGAGGATCGGAAATTTTAAAAAACTTTTAAAATTTCACCACTTTCGTCCAACCTCCCAAGCAGGGCAGTCCACAACTCGGGCGCACTCGGACACTTGGGCGCATACCCCGTCCATAGGACAGTCATTGTGCTAGTCCCGCAGATGGGTGCATTGAGAAACGAGGGAAGCAGCCGGGGACGTTGTGAAAATCAGGACAGTCGCCGATTACGTTGTGACCCGTACCATGTACACACACCCATGAACGCTAATTTTGAAGAGGTGGGCGTTCATGACCTAGATGACCAATGTGGGATGACTTTCCACGGCCCTTGAGGACTGAGCACCCTCGGGACAAGGCGATATACACCCTAATAGGCCACTAAAGTCAGTCCACATAACATCTGAGGTCTACTACGGTACATGGCCACCTATTTCACTGGTGCGACTGTACTGACGTGGTCGCAAATGGGGCACCTGTACTAAGTGGACCTTTTCCCCTACTCGGCGACAGACATACAGACCATGAAATCCACTCAGATTACACTAGTCCTGTATGACGGTTGTGCTGATTAGGGGTTCGCCCTGCTAGATGTGGACCGAGGAAGAGGCGTTGACAACATTGAAAAATCAACAGGACAGTGCGATTAATGATTTAGCTGGTTATGAACTGCGCCCATTTTGGAGATGTCATTGATCGAGGACAAAAACCAGCGACCTAAATTTTTCTGGGACACAAGTGCATTCACAGTTCTTGGAAACCCAGGCACTTTCCAGGAAAAATCTAGGGAGGAACGTAATTTCGACGTACAGGGACCAGAGGTGAACGTTATTTCAGCCGCGCGGATTCTATTGTTTACGTCGCAGACAATAGCCAATTCCACACAAATGCCATTGTTTACTTCTGGAATCCAAAAACTTCAGTTTGATTTCTGCGCTTGTGGAGTACAGTACTCTACGAGAAATTCTAGGATCAAACTCTTGCTATCAGTTGCCCTCCGGGACAATGGATAGCAAAGACAAACGAAAGGGGGGCAGTTCCGGCGCCCGGTTGGGCTGCCCAATTAGAGCACATGAATGAAGAAGAAATAATGGATACATCTGACTGCCCAGCTGAGGACGCCGGGGATGCGTCCATTCCCGGCGTGGCCTGACAGTCCCATGGGGGGGGCCTTCACTGGAGGACACGCCTCTGTGCATACTGGTAAGCGCCACCCCACAGGGCGCCGAAGAGGACTCAGGCCACGACTCCAGTCGGTCACACGCCGACCCCCGAGTAGCTGGCGACGGCTGGAGAACCTCTGCCCGAACCAGCGGTCTGGGAAGCAGCGGCCTGGGGGCCGCTGAAGTACGTGCATGGGACACCTCCCCCATGTCGGTGAAAGACGGAGCGGGTGTCGTGACTGCGGAGAGTCCCCTGATGTCTCCAGTAGGTTCCAGTCACTGGAACAAGTGGTCTCCAGACCACTGAAGTACAGGGACACGGGGGCCCGACCCGGGTGCTGTCCTCTCCCTTAACCCTGCCGCCAAGGGGCACTCTTCTGCCAAGCGCAAGAAGAGACGGCACTCCAAGGGGTCCGCAAGGGAGGAGAGAGACCCCCAGGTCCGTAACCCTTCCGCCGAGTCTGGTGGCAACCAGGTACCACCTGTGGCTCTGTTGCATGGAACGGATGACCCCCAGGTCACCGAGGGACATGCTCAAGGGACACACCTGGTATCAGCCACCTGACTTTTCGGGGAAATGGCTGGACTCCCAGGCTTCAGAGGTGGTGCGACAGTACTTTGACAACCCCCCGTGTGTCAGGTGCTGTATGCCATACGCTTATGGGCATGCCGTTTGGACAGGGTAGACCTCAAAAATCTACCCTGGGAACCAGTCTGTTAGACGCCAGCACCAATGGTGGGCGGCATGTGCCTCGTCCTCACGAACTCCCTATCCATTCCCGTGGGGGGTGGACAGTACTTTGACAGCGGATGTCACTGCCGCCAATCTATGGGAGTGAGCAATTCATCCTAAGTCTCGGGATACCAACCACCAATGTGGAGTGTCTCATGAGCTGACACCGTTGGGGACCTGGCGGTGTCTCCGCTGCTATGCCTCATGGGACATCAGGGCTACTGCCCCGTCTCCCTTCCCCGGGTCACCGTGCGAGTCATGATGTTACCCTGGAAGGCCGTCACCCAGGCTACCGTAGAAGCTTTCTTCCCGTGGCCTTGGCAAAAGCAGACGGGCGGTGCCCTGTTCATGGGTGGGAGCCCCATAACGCCACCACCAGCACGGCCCGCTGGACCATGTTGCCCAAACCAGTTGGCACCTTACAGCACCACGGCGCTTACGGTCGCCTTGGCGTCAAGTAAAAAGGGGTCTGGGACCTCAAGTCCCTTCTGGCCTCTCCCCACCTTGCCTCGGATCTGCCTCCAGGGTTCAAGGGCTGCTTTGAACACTGGATGGCTTTCCACATGCAGGCGGGGAGGCGGACCTTTGAGGCTTCGTGCTGTAGCCGCAGGGAGCATGTGGAACTCTCGCCTGCCTGCCAGTCTCCACGTGAGCCTCTCCCTGACCCAGTCTGTGCACCACCTTCTCCACGACCACCCTGATGAGCTTTATCGGGTGGTTGAGAAGCAGCAACTCGCGGAATCCTCGCTTCAGGCGGGAGAAATTACATCGTGAACGGGCAGGTGACCAAGGCTCTTAGGCGCGGTTCGACAAGGCCGTAGGCCTTCCCAAGTGGCGACAGATCCTGCCACCGGCCTCGTCCAACTCGTCTGGGGTGTCATAGCGGAGCGGGCAGGGGAGGATGTCGTCCAGCAGGTGTGCGGCGCCAGTGGGACTCAGCCGACTGGCTTTCCTGTATCAGGGCCTCCGAGGAGCTCATGGAGACGCATCCAAAAGCACCTAGGTTGGTGGATCCTCATTTCTCCTCCCAGGTGCTGGTCGGGCGAGTGTCCCGCTGACCACGTCCTACTGGACCCCACTTTGATGTGACAGCAGTCCCGAGGGGAATCGAAGCTGACATCAGCGGTGAGTCTGGGAGCAAGCTGGAGGAGGTGGTGGATGCGGAGGCAATCCAGCTACTGCCCGGGTCACAGCCTCCTGCTGGCGCTCCTCAGGCTCCAGGCGTGGTCACCTCGCTCCCTCCCGGAAGAGGAAACGCCAGAAGGCGGTGAGGGCGCAGACCCCTCCCCAAAGCCACCGGGAACCAGAGCCCCTCCCAGGCGGGCACGGCCAATGGGAACCCTCACCGGGTACCCATGGTGCTCGTGACCGTTCGGGCTTGGGAGTCTGCTGCCCTGAATTATCAGGGACTCCCTGTATGTCCCCAGAGTGACCATTGCTCCACCTGCAGCACCGGGACCCAGCCTTCCTGCTCCTTTACGAAGACCAGCTGAGCGACTGTAACCTGCCACCTTGCCCCACCGCCTCGGCTGACCCGACTATTAACGTTCCGGCGGCAGGGCAGCTGGTGGCTGGAGACATGGGCAGGATGACTATCTCTCAGGAGACCCCCAAAGGTCCCCCAGACACGCTCACCCCCCCGTCGCAATGTACCAACTCCTCGGCGTGCTTGTCGCGAGGGGCCATTCAGGGGGGCACGGGCCGGGAAAAATCCCAAACTGCCTCTTCAGGCGGCCCAGGGTGCCCCTGCCACCGACAAGCTGGGACCGGGACTACTCTTTTGCAGGCCTCCACCGCTCCTCCGGAAGCGATCGGCCAGCCGGGCACCCAAGCTTGGGCGTCTGCTGGCCATTGCAACCCAAGCTCTCCCGCTCCTATTAGGGGAACAGTACTCTCTTGTACTGATTCTGAGCCGAATAGCGGCAGTTCTCTCTTAGACGCTGGATGGGCAGCAAGTAGGGTTGTCGACCTATTCCTCGGAATAGGCCCTCATTCACTTGTCTCCCCAGGTTGGCCGATGGCCTTCCTTCCTCTCGAGGTCTAACCCGCGTGGCTGTGTGTAGGGGACGCCCGAAGCACATGCGTGTCAGCACTGGTGCGAAGTCCTCCCCGTGTGGAGGCCTCTCGTGAAACCCAGGGGTGAACACCGTCTTGGCAGTAGGTAACCTAGGAACCTAGGCCGGGGCGTACGTGGAGAGCTTAGTACACAACGAGGAGTCAGCTAGAGAACCGCAAGACCTCCCTGGGGTTCGCGTAACCCGCGACTGTCACCCCAGGGCCGACGCAGTCAAGAAGAAGGCGGTGATCGGACAAGGCCGACAATAGCGTATATTGTCACTTTCTTCACAGATTGGTGCCGTGACCAGGATCTCACGAGAGTACACGCAAGAACCAGGGCAACCCGAACGGGCGCCCCTGGGGTTACCAATGGCATAGGGCCCACTTGATGGGTACCCCCTGTTGGAACCGTGCTCTGAGATCGCAGCCATGGCGGAAGCACCCAAAGCCAGCCCGTAAGGGCAGTTGTTTTGTTCCAGTTGTTCCAGTCGTTGCAGTCGTTGCAGTCGTTGCAGTCGTTGCAGTCGTGCAGCCGTTGCAGTCGTGCAGTCGTTGCAGTCGATAGAAGATTTATTTGGGTTTGCCCAATCACAGTCCCTCGAGGATGACACAGAACAACAAAAAGCAAGACTCCCGCACCGCAGTGAAACTGCACAGCGCGGTCGCTCGCGCGGCCGCGCGAGCCGAACACCCACGCGGCATGTGGAGCGACGGATCGAACGTCAACACGCGACAGCGAGACGAGGATCAAGGCACGCGAGGCGGGCAACCGCCCCGACGAGTGACGCGGAGCGCCTCTATCATGACCGTAAAGTGGAAGGCGTCGATCGGGGGAGTGGAGGAAGTGTGTGACACGACCCCACTGCCGTCGTTCACCCTTACCACGCCGGCCGTATTAGAGGAACAGTCCGCTCTAGTTGACCCGACACCTCCGGGTGAAAGAGATCAGCTAATACCAGACGTGTCAGTCGCCACGGGAAGTTCGCGCGAGGAGTTGGAAACAGTGTGCGGTGGTGACGTTTCATCACCTGCCCCATGTACATAGACTTGTACGTAGACAGTACGTAGCCTTGTCTAACATGGACTGGGAAAGAAGAGGAACAAAAGAAACTACTTGACGAGTCGGGCGGGGAAGAACAGTTGTCGCTGAATGTTCACGACAAGGAGAATTGGGACGAGTTGCTGACGTAAGCCTTTAGGGCGTACAGTGCGACCCGAGATGCTGACGTAAGCCTTTAGGGCGTACAGTGCGACCCGAGATGCTGACGTAAGCCTTTAGGGATTACGGTGCGACCATCCCAACACGAGCACAGGGTTCCCGTTGCAGCGACTGCAGCGACACGTCGTTGCAGCGACGTGTACAGGGGATCACGAGCGCTCGCGGGCGCGACCACCCGTTAGACACGACCCCCGACGACGTCAAGAGCAAGGGAATGCGCGACTCTCACGTACCAACGAGTGCGGGGGATCGCGTGACAAGATTATAGGGGCCAGGGGCCAATACAGAGGGTGCGACCGCACAAACGAACCGGGTTAACGGCGAGAGGAATAGCAGGGAGGACTCAAGACAAGCGAATTCTCCACGAGGCGAGCAGGGGAAGCAGCAGCGTGCTGAGCACGACAAACAGACACAGCCACAACGACCT
>JAGTTF010002126.1:0-11671 GCA_019095985.1 Streblospio benedicti | reverse complement strand
TATATGTTTATATTTTTTATAAATTTTGAAGATAAATCAACAGAACTGTGTATTTGCTAGCTTATGTAAAATTAGCAAGGCCGCACAGCCATAACTGAGTTATTTTTTAAACTTAAAGTATATTCATATTGTATTGATATTGAAATTGATGTTGAAAGGAACTTTTTAAAATTTCATTGCCAAAGCAAATCTAAGATGTTGAAAGGAACTTTTTTTTAAAATTCATTGCCAAAGCAAATCTAAAGGCAATATACACTCATTTTATATTGTAATTTGCTAGTTCTCTATACTTGCACATAGCCACAAATGTTCAATTATGCATCAAAGAATTACCGACCCCAGGGTTATACTTTTTTGTGATATATTTCTATCCGCTTGGTTTTTCTTCTTTTTCCATTTGGCAGTTATTACCCTATATCTTGCCTTTATCAGGACTGAAGATTATTTGATTTGGTTAAATATTTGGACTTCCATAGAATATTGATTCGGGCCGCATATAATAAAGAATTGCTGATAAATGTGTTCAAAATTGTTTTCTTGGGATCATTTTCATAGTGGAACATGGAACATGAGAAATTATAGTGGAACATGGAACATAGGGCCAAAGAGATAGTGGAATATGGAACATATGGGTACAAAAAGGAACATGGAACTCAGGACCCCTGTGTCACCCCCTCTATGGTTTCATTTTGTATTTTATGTTGTTCTTCCTATGCTATATTGTACCTATAAAATCAAAATAATAATGGAAGTTACCTATCAACATTACCAGCATTTGCATCCAGATTTTTCTTCTTATTCTTGTGGGACTGCATATGCTGTTCTCTAGCTCGCAGCACTTTGTTCTTGTCAGCTACATACACAAAAAATAACTACAGATTATTAAATGAGCATATATCAGGGGCATGAACTGTTACATAATTAATCTACATATTTGAATGGTTAACTATAAAAGAAGTTTTCTTTTTTAAAAGATAAGTGACCATACAAATATATTCATCTCAGTGATAGGAATATTTTGAATTAATACCCACTGGATACTTCAATTATTTTTGCTTCAAACATTTCTCCATTCCAAGGGGCAAGGATGAGGTCATCAATTGCTAATTGGGGAACGTCGCAACCGTTGTCACCATCTTCCGTTTCGATTTTATGCGCAGGCAATGCACTGCTGATTTTCCGATCTGCGATATATTTTTAATGATATTCAATGCACTTAGCCAGCAAGAAAAAAAAATCAATATTCAACCCAGCACTACATAGCAGCAAACGGCACAAAGTAGACTTTTGCTGTTGTCAACAGCAAAAGTCTACTTGTTGAGGTTTGCTGTTTGCTGCTATGTGGGGACAATATATGATTAGATAATGACTATTTGTGGATGATAACGTAGATTGTAATTGTGTACTTTAAATCAAGATTTCATTAATATCTTAGTAAATATATCTTAATATGAATGAATACAAACAATGACACAATACTTTTATCTTAGTTCACTGTACTTACATACATAGCTTTGAAACTATCATTGATTACTCCAATGATTAGTCCAATGTTTGGACTGTTTCCAGCACTCCTTATATATTGAATCAAATCAATCCCTTTCCATTGAGAATGACATCTTTCACATCACATTCATAATCTTCTCCCCAAACAGTCTATATATCATTTCTGTACTCTGGGACCCCTTAAGTCAATTATAAGCCCAATGCTGTGTGTATTTTTAATCAAATCAATATCCTACTTTAATTAGCAGTACTGTTCCAATCCTTTGACCCACGATGGATCCAGCCCATGGTGCAGATCTCTTGGTCCATATTCCGCCGTTCCCATTAACATAAGGCTCAGTATTTCCTCAGCTGCAATGGTTTAAAACTCACCATAGATCTTGATAATTTTTATGACTCATAAGTAATATTTATCTTACGAAAATATAAGTAAATAATGATGTATATTTTTGTCAGATGGCAATTTTAAATGGAACGATATTCAATTTCGAGCGAGGGGGGTTTCAGTCAAGTTTTGGATACAACACTTTTTTTTTGTGGGTCTAATATTTCATCAAACGTGCAAAACATTTCATACCAAAATTCTAATATTTTCTATTTAATTGTGGCATTAAAAGGATACAAACAGATATCACATTTCATTAACGTTATGATTCCATTACATGATGTACATTCCAGATATATAATAAGTATTATCTTTATGGCAATATAAGTAATATTTGAATGAATATAAATTAAGATCTATTTCATGCAAATAATTCTATTCTATGCATTGCAGCACATGAAAAAAGTCCCCGCATAAAGACCCAGGATGTCCCCCCTCCCGCACCCACCCCTCTTGGCAGCAAACTTTTGACTTTATTACATTTAACAATTTCATTAAAAGAATGACTACATGTTGAGGTGAAATGTTTGCTGCTATTTTAGTAATGAGGCAAATAAACTTTTTCCGACACGTTAAACACTAACACGTTAAATAACCCTGTAATTTAAGAAAAAAATAATAAATACCTAATAAAATTTTTAATCATCCATGCACTATCTATGTTTATTTCTGTCATCATACATCACGCTTACACGAAATGATGGCGTATTTCTGACATCGAACAAACTAAATATTGCGCCATCTCATTGGCAACACTAACCAATAATATTTAACGTTACATTCGACTGACTAAGCTAATCAATGATTAGCCTTTTTATTACCGAAACAGGTCAACACCGACCATACTGCAATGAGATAAGGAGGTAGCGCTACAAAAGCTCATTATCATAATTTATGCATATGTATGCTGGTTTCAGAGAATCAGCCTTAATCAAACGCGCATCGTTGTTGCATATTGTTAACATAGCGCTTTCGATAAACGATATGTTAGCAGACAGGTAGGGCGATAATAAAGAGCAATTTTGTCATCTTGATCTGGGGAGTATTCGATAGATTTCTTAAAAATATGTAGAATATTATGGTCTCAAAGTGTGATAATAAGAATCACCATCAATACTTTGAATAATAGAACCTTTTAAGTGCAACCGGCTGGTGCAGGTAACAATATATTTTTGATTTTTTTATGTCGATGAACTTTATCCTGCTGGTGTACTGTGATTTCCGGGTAAAACGCAGTATGTTGCTTTATTACGAGTGAAATTATAGCGTTTAAAGTATGCAAACATCGAATCAAATTCTCCCATGAAGTTAGATTTGGCCACGAACAAATGCAGAATAAAATACATATATCACAACAACGACATCACTATATTTATTTCTTAGTGATGATAAAGATTAAATGTTGTAAAATTAAAGAACTGCCAAATTTTCGGGCCTGACGTGTAATTCAACACGATTTCCACCAAAAAACAAAAAATCTCGAAAATCCCTTCTAATAGAAACATATATAAATTTATTTTGAAGCAACCTCTCTACCCTCCGCCCCCCCCCAACCTCACTAATACAATCATTTAGCACGAACAAAGTTCGTTGCTAAAATTTTAATTATTTTGGAAAATCATGTTTTCCTAAATAAATAAAAACTCAACACAACGTCCCACACTATTTATATCATAAGTCTAGCTTATTAGTCCAATTCAAACTGTTTCCAATATACTTATAGCCCAGTACTGCGTGCATTTTGAATCTAATCAATATCCTACTTTAATTAGCAGTACTGTTCCAATCCTTTGACCCACATTGGATCCAGTCCGTGGTACAGATCTCTTGGTCCATATTCCGCTGTTCCCATGGAACTGAAGGCCCAGTGTTTTCCCCAGCTGCAAGAAAAATCAATGAATTATATATTGAAGAAATATACCATGTTATTCCCAGAATTTGGGACATGGTAAGAATTATCAGATGACTTCAATTTTGAATATATTACCATAAAATAACTTAATCCATAAAATATAGCATTTAAAACTGAAATTCGCATTGATTTAATTTATCTACAATGCCAGAAATGCATTATTGATCGCTCGGTATTCTTGTAAACCTGCGGCCATTAACATTTTATGTCCCCTATTTACCCAGAGTTTACCAGCATTTTTCGCCCTGGCAGGACTCAAACTCAGAACCCCTTGGTTGGGAGACAATCCATCACCCCAAACAGAGAGTATCATCTCGGTCACTTGATATGTTCAAGGAAAGAAATGCCTTCAACTATATGGAGCCCCAGATAAGTGATAAAGGCTACTACTCAGACTAGCTAGCTAGACTAACTGTGTAGTCTCGGACTCGTAAAAGAGTACTTATTTAGGTCATTCTGGGCCACTGAATATAATGATAGGAAGATGCTTGCTACAGGGAGATGACTAAAAGTGAATAAAATTTCCTGACTTGAACAATATATGCGTCGATAACCCTTAACACCTTCAAATAGTGATCATTTAAAAATTACATCTCATAAAAACGATACAAAAGTAAAGCAAATTGGCAAACTTAAATCTCAGCTTTTTGGTAAGCATAGCGAAATCAATGAAAAAAGGATTGCATTCTTGAGGTATTCTTTAACAAACTTAAATTAAACATATGTTTGGAATCGTGAATCTCCAAGAAATAAAACTTTCTTTAGCACATATTTCTTCGCCTACACCCGTTTACAGCCATTGTCCTTAGCATCTGGGTAAAGTGAGTTTCCAAATAACTGTTAGACTATGTATTGTGTCAGCCAATCAGTAATCAGATGACTCTTGTGCTCTTCAATTTTTAATATCATAAACATTAGACACTCATTACCCAGTTTGTTCTGCTGATGGAGCAATGAAAGAAGCATATTCAGTATATCTTTAGGAAATGCTGCCAATTGTGTTAACTGGTTATAATTTTCCCCAATCGCCGTTTAAGCTGAAGATAAGTTTTTGCAATCAACCAATATTCTAGTGAAATATTCTCCATCAATGGATGTAAAAATGTAGTTCTTGTATATATACACACATCAGAGTATCGACAATTCAAATTTTCTCCTTCAAGTAGATTTCTTAAGAGATTATATCTACTCTTAACAACATTGACAAACCCTTCCCGCCACCTGTCCTCCCCTAAAAAAAAAAAAAAAACAACTCTCTTTTTAAACAGTCAATTCTGTGCGCGAATTTGTTCGTTCAAGTAGATTTCCTAAGAGATTATATTTACCACATTGACAAACCCTTCCCGCTTAACCGTCCTCCCCCCCCCACCCCCAAAAATGACCTCTTACACAGTGAGTTCCGTGAGTGTTTAGGCAAAGATGTCCTTGTCGTCATCAGGCAAAAATGTCATCGGAGTCTGAGGATTCGGCCTTCAGGGTGAGGTGGGTGGTGGTCGCAGCAGCGGACTCGCCCGTCGCCACCCAAACAGCGTCTTCTGCAAACACAGAATGTTGCTTAGCAACCATGGGATCGTTCACAAATGACGTCACCTCATTTTTAGCCTTTTCTAACCTCCCCCCTCCCCGCTTGGTCAACTTTCGTCATCTTTGAAAAAGGTGACATCACCCAAGTGCCTGCCGGGTGACGTCATTTGTGAATGATCCCCATCCTGGGGAGAAAATAGTCTTGGCCACTAAAGCGATGTAGTTATGAGCTGAGTTTTCAACATTGATGATTATTAACAGGGTGGCTACGAAATTTCTCATTTTGAATTCAGTCCAATGATGGATCCAGGATTCAAAGTGGGGCAGTGCTTGAAATGTTTGTTTCGCATGGCAGGGACCCGAGTCTAACTTACTTTGCTGGGAGCTCGGAGCCGCGTTTCACATAGATGAGTTTATCTGGGTGCTTGCTCAAACAGTGCTCGGTGACTCGACGCTTTATATAATGCTTGTACGAGCAGTGCGCGCAGTAGTATAGTAGCACATGGACCTGCGGACGGAGATTTTTATGACTCTAAGGGGTAGTTATATAAAGATAACAAAATAAGAACAACAATTTCAAAATACAAATTAAACATAATATATTTTCATCAGAGGTTGAGAGAATGTGGGTTGGGCTTGGGAGTATATGTCGGGCAGTAAACTTGAGAGATGGCGGCTGGTTGAGAGATTGGGGGTGGGGGCGGGGCTTGAGAGAATGAGGGGGGGGGGGGTCTTGTGAGTATATGGCTGGGGGGGGGGGGGGCTTGAGAGAATGGGGGCCTGTGAGCATACGCCTGACCATCAATAAAATATCTGGCTTGTTCACAATAATGACCAGTGATGGATCCAGGGTGGGGGTTGGAGGCTTAAGCACCGCCCCCCCCCCTGGATCCATCGCTGTGATTATTGTGAACAAGCCAGATATTTAATTGATGGTCTGAATTCTGGGCATTTTAGTATATGCGTGTAGTGTAAGTATGTATATAATGTGTCTAACAAATTAGATTGTAATGAAAATGTTATGGGATCATTCAAATCACCTGGATATGCAACCCAATGTACGTTATCAGGACAGGAAGATTCGAATCTAACGCTGTCATTAAAAAGAACCCGGATTAGCTCTGGTATATTCAAAACGAGTACCCGGATGAGGTGTGGTATATCAGATTTTAAACTCCATCTGTTTGAGCCTCTCAATCAATCAGAATACACCATTTAGGGCTGTGTTACATTAGAGTGGTATAATGAGAAATGCTCAGCTACATGAACATTCAAGATTTTCACATACATTTGAAGATTTTCACCTGATACTACAACAGGATTGCCATGAGTAGGAACAACATCGTACTCGGCGATTCATATGATACGTTTTTCAAAAGATACTATAATAAAATTTCAAAATTACGTACTTGAAGACCAGCCAGCGACCATCCCAGTGTGGAAACACATTAATTGGCATATTGTGCTTTACACAACACACACATGAACGTGCCCTTTAGCACTTTAGTGATTCCTGCACATTGCCGCTACTTTTTTTTTCTTAAAACAGTTGCACACATTGCTTACCTGATTGTCAACTACAGTGCACAAAATGTATAATTTTATTAGTCATAGCAAATGTGAGATGGTAGTACCTGCTGCCTGCTGCTGCTGCTGCTGCTGCTGCTTCTACTGCTGTCTTCTTGTGCAGAAAACAATTACAATGAAAGGACATGTACAATCATACTTGTCAGACGAATTGTCAAAGTTTATAATGATGGAAGGCATGCCTTTACTATCAGCATATATTTTTTTCGATGCTGGCTGTTGTTGTTGCTGTCTGGTGTTTTGCTGCTGTTGTTGTTGCTGCTGGCTGGTGTAGGTGGTGATGCTGATGCTTCTGGTGCTGCTGGTGGGTTTAATTCTGTCCCAAACTGATTTAAACAATTATTTTAAAGAGCATATAATTTATAAACATTTGCAAATTCAAAATTCTTAGTCAAAACTTTAAATCTTAGCAGTCAAAACTTTAAATCTTAGCAGTCAAATTCAATTCCATGGAATTTAGTTTCAAGATGAAATGTTAGCTGGGAGACGGTTAGGCACATGCCATATTGGTACTTTTAGTTGTATATTATCACCAGGGTGACCATAGAATTTTGAAAATGAAATTCCCTGATTTTTCCCTGATTTTTCCTGATTATTTGACATTTTTCCCTGGTTTACTTTTGATAATTAGACCTGATTTTAAGACTTAGTCACACCTTCACCAGCTCATTTTGATCATGGTATTGTTGTTTATAATTGGGTGTGAAAGGTTAGTACATGCCAAGTTCAGTTTATAAAGATGTTTTTGTAAAAACAGCATGTCTAAAAAAATTATTAAAGCCCAACGGAAAATAAACCAAATATGTATTGTATGTACTTTTTAATATTTTTAGATTCCCCGATTATTTTACAAGTGTACCTTGAAAATTCCCTGATTTTTCCCTGATTTATTCAAGGTTTTCAAATTCCTTGGTTTTTCCACACAACAGACTCATCCCCCCACCCCCCGACACACACACACGCACACAAATATATACACATTGTTATATCCATAATTATATTTATCATTTAACGTTAATGTGACAACTACCCTGCTCTTTTCCTGGGGATGTGGGTTGATATAAATCGCCCCATTATTGACCTCCTAATGAAAATAAAATATAGTGAAGTTTGATCATATGTTATATTGCACACACTAAATGTAATGAGTTAAATTGCGGTTTTAGTAAGAGCTATATTTGAAAACTTCATTTAGTATATAACCTACTTGTCTTGCTGCTGCTGCCACCTGCTGACTATGGTCTCCAGGTCTGCCACGCTCAGCATTCGTCGGTTCCAATGTGGATCTAAATATAAATGTGGATTTCTTTCAACAAACAATAGCATATAATGTAACACTATTTGTTGGGAGCTTAGACTCAGAATAGACTTGTAAAGATATGGCATAAGCTATGTTGTTTTTTTGCTGAGTAAATAGGAAAAAGGTGATATGTTTCTATACTCTGCTTTGTTCTTTATGTACTTTATTTTTTCTTGTTTTTATTTACATTTGATGGTGACGCATTTCATGACAATACATTTAACTTGAAAATATACCCATGGTGCGGAGCCGCTTGCTCGGTCGCCATAATGTTACTCGATCTGGCCACCACACCGGGACCTCTTTCTCCCAAATGCCTTTTAGATTGTCTATAGCATCAACATGGAAATATTAATGAACAATCAACGTAACAGCAGGAGTAGTAGTGTAATGCTGTATAATGTATTTCATTAGTGTAATATTAAATGTTTACAGTCTCAGTGTATTGTAGCACCTGCATGCTAATCACTAATTTTGCATTCACTCATTTTACCTGTACGTGAGTTAACGTGCAGGTATGATGAAGCAGTGTGCAACTGTAAAGGGATGAGTTTGTTTAACACCCACTACCAGGCATGACCGGCATTAAATCTATGACCTTCTGCACATCTATGCAGAAGCACCTTCTGACTTATAGCACACATTTAATTAAAGCAAATGTAAATAACAGACCAGGAAGGATTTTACTTGATTACTACAGTTATGCAGTTTAACTTATTTCGTTATAGAGCACCGTGTTTGTAAACATTTTAGTATGAAAAAAAGGAGCGGTAGAAAAATGAAATTAATGGCATACTGGGATTGACCAATTGGGTGACTATCCTCCTCAGAGCACCTTGGCTTGTACCATCCACGGGCGAAAAAACTTGCTCGCCGTGCAGATTGACCACACGGGCCCCGTCTTCCTTGTCACTGGCACATTTACTGGCATCTAAAAATTGCAGGAATCAAATTTCAATTTGGGATCTTTTAAAGTTTAAATGATTTTCCACTCAAATCTTTAATCAGTATCAAAATGTGTATAGTAACCTCTTCGGAAAATATTCCTGCTGCTGCAATGGCCTCTCTTATCTTTGTTTTGATGGGATCCTTTCCTGGAAGTACATGTATTATGCAAGTATTAGATATGGGGATTCATGAATCAGATTTTATCATGTGAAATTTACAATCAAGAGCTGGGCTGGTGGAGGAGCATTCGTGAGCATTAGGAGGGGAGTGCGTGGAGCATGTATGTCAGGAAGATGCCATTATAGGCCCATTGGATGGTTATTCTACCTCAGTGATTTTTTAATGAATAGCTTATAAACATCGGAGAGCATGGGGAAGCAACAAGGATTAATGATTGAATGAACAGACACCATTTTTTTGTTGGGATCTGCCTATCGGATACTTGACCATTTACATTGGGTATGATAGTGGTGTTTTAGAACAATACCTCCTTGAACCCAAATCACTAAAACACCTTCATAAGTGTAGGTCACGATCCATAAGGACAAGATGGTGGAACAGGAAACTATCAAGTTTAGCTGCAGATACAACAGTTTTTTGAAATGCAAAAATTATTACAATAAATGATGTTACATGGGTAAATATTTTTCAAAAATTTCCACTGCACCTGATGACTTAACTAGCAATTAATTCAGGCAAACTGTTAAGTGGTGTTTTTATAATTCACTATCATTTAAGTAGTCACAACTGCACCTTTACCTGCCCATAATACACAATGTTTTAAAATCTTGTAAACAGGAGGAAACGATCATCAAAACAAAAATGATAAATCATAGTACTTTTTAAAGGAAGCTGGTACTCTAGTATCGTGAAATGATAGAACATTGATTATATTTTGATAATCCGGTAAAATGTTTCATATATTTCTATTATTTGTGAAGAAAATTACATAGAAATCACATTGTAAACTGCCCATAACTGGAACACTTCCTCTATCCTACATAAACACAACACACTGTCCAGACAAAATGGACTGCATAAATAATGTATCCTAAATACAGCACTTATCAGAGAAACGATGATCTCCAGACACAATGAAGTTCCTACAGACATAACATCACTGACATAACAAGAGACTGTACCTTACGGCCTTGACCTTGGCAGCTCCTGTCTCGTGGAAATATTCCAGCAACGCTCCCCGTCTTTCAGAACCCTGAAACACAAGACAGTAGATACATTAACAAATGTGTCTTTTCATGGCATTCTTTTAAAAGATGATGGCCTCTTCTGTCTCTAAGGCCAAGAACATCAACTCATGGTCATGAGAACAGAGATGAGGGGTGGACCAGGTTTCACATATGTATGACTCAATCTTCACATTCGAGGGGTCGGAACCGGTTATGAATAAGCGTTCTGCGTTTCCCCACCATGTTCGCCCTTTTGCTCCTCTTCATCTAAAGAGACACATGACACTTCATGATGAAAAAACACTTAAATGTAGTGAATGTGGGAAGTGTTTTAGTGAAAATGACAGTCTTATAAAACATATGAACACGCACATTAGAGAAACATCAATGCAAATTGTGCAGACGATCATTCAGTGGGATTACTGGACTTGAATCCCACATGAAATCACACAAAGGAATTTGCCAACATGCCAAGTGTTTCAGCAACGCATGCAGGCAATGCAGCTTAAGCACTCAGATGAGGATGCACAATTTGGAGAGAGAACATATGAGAACTCACGCTGAGAGCAAAGTGACAGAAGACATGATAATCCATTGCCCAACTTGGATTTTTGGGGAATTTTTTTTCCCTCATTCCTGAGACCTAAAAGAACACTAAAACACATAAATTTCTTTGTTAGTCAAAATTTCCATTTCAATGTGCAAATAAATTGACTGGCCTAATTGGCCGTACAAGAGGCCAAAAAAGAAGCAAAAATTCACAAAGCATTTGCTGGCGCTAGTAAACTTGTGGCACATTTTAATAAGTCAAACATTGCCACTGCTGCAGCAGCAAGAGAAAGAAAATGAAGACAGAGCAGAGAGAGAGAGGAGAAGAAACCCATTTGTAGACTCGTGCAATCAGTTGTAACCTGATGGAATTCGGACTATGCAATGGCAAAAAGGTTGCTTGAGTTGAGGGTGTTTGTTTTTAGAGTACTCATGGATGACAACGTCACCACCAAGAACAGGGACATCCTTTATCTTAATGACAAAACATGGACACAATTGGAGGAAGCTGTTGCTGTCCTCCAACCTTTTGCGATGGCAACTGAGGTGCTGACCAGGGAAGATGCACCAACACTGAGCCAAGTGCCTGTGTTGGTGCAAAATCTTGTTACAAGGACATGTCAGGACAATGAAAATGTCAGGGTGGTGACTAGGGAAATGAAGCACACGATCAAGACACACTTATCAGAAGATTCGATTTGACAGATGATGGGATGATTAAGTCGTAACAATCACCTGCCTTAATTGCTGCATTCCTAGATCCAAGATATAAA
>JAGTTF010002124.1:0-32095 GCA_019095985.1 Streblospio benedicti | reverse complement strand
CAAGCTCTGATCTAAAAGATTAGAAGAATTTGAAAGCTCGTGCGCCGATAAACAAACAGCGTAATCCACGAAAAAAGAATAAACTGCTTTTTTGGCCGCTCAGCATACAAACTCCCAGCCCAGGAACTATGCCCAAAACGCCAGCCAACTCAGGGCTTTTTTTGCTACCTGACGGCCTTGCCCACTCTTTTTTCAGCGCTCGCAAAATAAGACCGCCAGGGCTGTCGCTTGATTTCAAGGAAATTTGCCAGAGCCAATGCAGTTCTTCAATTGTTGTAAACGAAAAGGGTGCCTGTTCAGCCTCATCAAAGCTCGCTAAAATAACAATGTAACGAAAGTGGTCTAACTGTTCTGTTGCGTACAACGGGTCGCCGTTAAAATGTTTGCTCAGATCATAAGCGGTTTTTGATAGTCTTTAGCAAAGTAAGCAACTTTTGCTAAGCGCATAGTAAAAAATTTTTCTGTGCGACCAAGACAAGTTTTTCTGCAGTTGGAGTTGGTAGAGCTTAACCGCCCAAGCGTATTGTTGCTGCTTTTCAAACATCGTTCCCAGCGACAAGGCTTCGCTAGCCGTCAATGTGTCATCAACATATTGGCCTGCAACATCCTTTGTTCAAGGCCAACAGATGAATCGGGATCGCTCGCTACCGCAGGTTTTGTTTCCAGTAACGATAATTTCATTGCTTTTACACTGTTGGCGTTGAGCCGCACCGATCAACAGCCAAGACCGTCAGCGGCAAAGCGAACCACTTTCCCAAAACAACAAAAGATGGTGCAGCCAATACTGACCGCGCTTTGTTTTATACATTCTTTAACAGAATTGTGAACAATGCTCCAAAACCAATCTTTTGTAAAGAACTACCCAGTTAGATAAACCAGCACACCCAAAAAAAAAACAACCAGCTCAACGAAAAGATGTAACTCTAAATTATACTGAATATTTTATACTTTAACAATCGATTTTGCTCGCGCTTTGTTTTATACATTCTTTAACAATAAGTAGGATTGTGAATGACCGATTAGAACAATGCTCCAAACCAATCTTTTGTAAAGAACTATCCAGCTGGATAAACCAGCACACCCAAACAAAAACAACCAGCTCAACGAAAAAGATGGTGTAACTCTAAATTATACTGAATATTGTATACTTTAACAATCAATTCCCCTCGCGCTTTGTTTTATACATTCTTTAACAACAAGTAGGATTGTGAATGACTGATTAGAACAATGCTCCAAACCAATCTTTGTAAAGAACTATCCAGTTAGATAAACCAGCACAGGCCAAAAAAAAAAAAACTGTTTTACTCAACGAAAAGATGGTGCTAAACTCTAAATTATACTGGAATATTTTATACTTTTTAACAATCAATTCCGCCGCGCTTTGTTTTATACATTCTTTAACAACAAGGTCTGTTTACGAAACAATCAAACCTAATAACCCACATCAACATGGCGGACTGTTAGCAAAAAAAATTTTGCGATAAACAGAGACCTGGCTGCCTAGGCAGCCGCAGCGCCAGGTCTGTTTTGCCAATAAAACTTCACCCAGCTAGACTGCCAAAAAAAGGAACAATCGCTGATTGCAAATACTATCTTGCACATTATGCCAACCATTTGTGCAGCTGACAACGTTGGCAACCCTGGTCATAGGTAAGGCAATAGTTCATTTTTATCTGCAACATGGCTTGAGAATAAGCCAAACTTTTTTGAATTTTTTTTGATATTTTTGGACTGTTATTTTTTCCATCTCCGTGGTTTTTGCGTTTTGTTGCCGCTCACCTGGATAACTCCAATAAAACTGAAACAAACAATCCAACAGCTCTTTGATTTTGGGTAATTTCACCCCAAGCAAACAAAAAGGAACCACCGCGTTAATCACTATAATGGCAATTCTGTCTTCGGCCAGTAACCTGCTTATGCAAAACAGGCAATATTTTGATCGGGCAAACAATAGGTGCAAACATAGCAGCAATGTTATCTTTGAATGTTACTCCTCGAAAATGATCCGTATTTTTTGTGGGTGCCGTTTTTTGTTACTTTTTTATTGCCTGTTTGACATAGGCACTGACATAGCATTTTTGAAAATAGGCAAGGAAGGAGCAGCAAAATTGGCACGAATCACCTGCAACCACGACCAAAAACAAACCTATTTTTTCTGGTTGCATAAAGGTGCTCTAACAACCCGATCAAACGATTAACAGGATGCCCAGCAAATACGTCGCTTTATAGCGCGTGATCAAGGGGGCAGTCTTCACTTAACGACTGTGTAGCCAAAGTAATTTGTTCTTTTCGTGCGGCAAAAAATATCATCCACAACTTTTAATCCGTTATTTTGGCGAAAACCCCAAATCTTTAAAGCATTCGCCCAAACGGGCAATAAAAACTGTCTCGTAGTGTTTATCAGGAGTGCAAAATTCCCAGTTGCCAAACAGGGCGTTTATTTGTTCATAAGGATAGGATTGAGCCAGCGCGGAAAAAAGCTGGTTGATAATTTTTCAAGCCAAACGCACCACACACCAACTGAAAAAACCTGTTCTAAGGTGTCAAAGCTGGCTTTGCTCTACTTTTGTACCGGGATCTAAACTTTGAATTTGGCTGAAAACATTTTGCACTTTCGTTTGTAACTCCAGCCGATGCACTGCTGTGCAAAAATGCGAACAACATAGCGTTGCAGCCTTTGTTCATAAATAAACTCCCCCGCTAAACCGTCAGGAAAAAGAAACTCCACAACGGCCTGTTGCATGTTTGCACCAAGAGGATTGATTAGAAAAACCAAGGTTTGCGGCAGCAAAGCAGACGCATCCCTGGGTTGTGCTTGATGCGATGAGCGCTGTAGTGCTGCATGTTTAAGCTGTTGCTGAGTTTTGCCCGCCTTTCACTAGCGTGCGCCCTGACTAGTTTGAATGTTTGCAGGTTGCGGATTGCCGACAACCGATTGGTAAAGATGGATCGCATATCGATTCAAGGGTGGTTCCGTTGGTTCTGGGCAATCACCATAAAGCACCGTCAAAAGAACATCACTGTTTTTTGTTAAACTATCGGTTGTCTGGCAAAGCACCACACGCCCCACAAAAATGGTTCCACTTATATCAATTGCAGCTTGAAAATCTTCTTCAACCAAGCCATAATACCACCCTGGAAAAAGAACTGTAATTTTTCAGCCGCAGCGCCTAGGTCTAAAAACTGCTTATCTGTTGACGACAGCCAACTTTTGATGTCTTTAAGGCTAGCCATACATATTGCTACTTGCTACTTGCTACTTGCTACTTGCTTGCTTACTACGGCTCTTACTTGCTATCAAACCCGATCTTTGCTGCCACTTACTTGCTTGTTAAGGTATTCAGCGCTCGGCTCCACAACAATCAATTAATGCTACCAGATGCTTAGCCTTAGCAAGGCAGCACATTCCTGCGATTTATAATGATTTATAATGATCTACACCTAATTGACAACATAATAAACCTATTTTTTCTACCTTATCTTTTTGCCAAGCCGATATTGTTGCAAGTTTGCTTGACAAAATAAAAAAAATAAACTCTAAAAGGAGTTGTGCATTTCCTGCAACAAAGATTCCGCCAGTGAAGAAGACACACACAAACATTATAAGCTGTATTATATGCTTTGTTATGCGATGTTAATACAAACCTTTCCTAACGATTGTTATTTTTATAAAAATTTATGAAAGAAAAACCGCTACGTTAAGCTTCCGTGGTCACGATTATTATTTGCCTGTAATAGAAGAACTGAAAAGAAACGGCCATAGATATCAGCAGCCTGCGCAACCAAAGTGGTCTAATAACCCAGACAGTGGTTATGGTAACACAGGGTCTACAAAAAGCGCTATTACCTTTTATTGATGGAGAAGCGGGGATCTTATGATACCGCGGGTATATAACATTAAAGACCTGTCTGAAAAAATGCTCTTTTTAGAAGTTGCCTATCTGTTGATTTACGGTGAGCTGCCAACAACCAACGAGTTAGAATCTTTGAAATAATGTGATGCGGCACACTATGATCAATGAAGACTATAAAAAATACTTGATGTTTGGCCAAGTACCGCGCACCAATGGCAGTGATTTCTGCTGGCATGGCTGGAATGTCGAGCTTTTATTCGAACACTATTGATCCATTCGACGCTGATGGAGTGCATGTTTCTACTATCCGCTGCCTGGCAAAAATGCCAACTTTTAGCAGCTTATGCTTACAAAAATCTATTGGACAGCCCTTTGTTTTTACCCCTTAAACCAGCATAACTACTGCCAAAACTTTTTAAACATGATGTATTCAGTGCCAGCAGAAGAATATGTCATCAACCCTTTATGTAGAAAAAGCGCTCAACCAACTGTTGATTTTGGTACGCAGACCATGAACAAAACTGCTCTACATCGACTGTGCATGGTGGTAGCAGCCGAGCCAACCTTTATGCTTCGTTTGGCGGCGGGCATTTTGGCCTTGTGGGGTCCGTTTTACACGGCGGCGCAAACCAAGAAGTGCTGGAAATGTTTAGAACAAATTAAACACGAGGGCATTAGCGTAAAAAAATATGTCACTGAGTTAAAGAGCACAAAGAGCGCTTAATGGGCTTTGGCCACAGAGTGTATCGTAACTTTGATCCTCGATGTCAAATTATCAAGCAAACCTGTGATGAGCTGCTGAAACAATCTAAACCGCAGTGATCCTTTGTTAGACATTGCAAAAGAGTTAGAAGAAATTAGTTTAAACGATCCTTACTTCATTGAGCGCAAACTGTACCCCAATGTAGATTTTTACAGCGGTATTATTTACAAAGCGATGGACATTCCAACCAACATGTTTACCGTGCTTTTTTTCTATTGGCAGGTTGCCTGGCTGGGATTGCTCACTGGCGAGAAATGATTGCTACAGAAAGCAAAATCAGTCGCCCGAGACAAATTTACACCGGCAAACTGAGCGTGATTTTGTAGAGTTAGAACAAAGATAAAAAATACCAACAGTGCTTAAGTTTTTTGTCCATTGATGTTCCATTTTGTAGGATTATGGGTCTGTTTTTCTAAGTGTTTTTTTGTTAAACTGCACCCTTATCACAACTTCTATTATGTACCGACCGATTAAATTTTAGCTGGCGCATCGCACCAAGAGTTTGCGCAAGAAATTTTGCCAAAACTTAAACGTGGGAGCTTTGTCGCTCTAAAACCTTTCGCTTTTCCAACGACAATATGTTGGTGCGGGTAGAAGAAAAATGTTCGTGGAGCCGATGTTTATGTAGTGCAAACATCAGTGTACCCTGTCAGTGATAACATCATAGAAATGTTGTTAATGATCGATGCATTGAAGTTTGTTTCAGCTGGTCGCATTACTGCGGTGTTGCCTTATTTTCCTTATGTGCGTTCCGACAAAAAGATCAACCACGGGTTTCAATTGCCGCGCGGGTGATGAGCGAATTGTTGGCAACATCGGGCAGTCAACGGCTGTTAACCATGGAACTGCATGCTTCGCAAATTCAAGGGTTTTTCAGCATTCCCAGCGACCAACTGTTTGCGACTAATATTATTTGTGATTATTTTTCTAAACGCGATTTAAGCAACCACATTTTAGTAGCGCCTGATGTGGAGAGTCCAAACACTTAGGCAAATATGCCAACATATTAAATTTGCCTATTGCGATCGTGGACAAACGCAGGCAAGGTAACAGAGAAAAAATTATTGCTACTACTTTGATCGGTAATGTTGCAGGTCGCGACTGCTTAATTATTGACGATGAAATTGCATCTGCGGGGGACCATAGTAAAACAGCAGAATTTTTAATGCAAAAACAATGCTAAGTCTGTTTCCGCCATGATTTGCCATGGGGTGTTTAGTGGAAAAGCGATGGAAATCATTGAATCTAGCCCACTCACAGAAGTGGTGGTTACTAACTCTATACCCCGGCCACCACCCCAAAGTGAGCACAAAAATTAAGCAGCTCAGCGTGGCAGGACTATTTGCTCAGGCTATTGCGCATATTCATACAGGGCAGTCAGTCAGTTTGTTGTTTCCAGAGAGTAAAATAGAAGATTGAATCAGCAAAATGCTTTTAACAGTGAAAGAGGGTTGCCAAAAAGTGATTTTTTGCGCCATTTTTTACTTTTTTATTCTTTGGGCGATTATAAAAATTATCCATTTTATTTACGCTCGACATTTAGGACATTTTGAAAAAATTAAGGAGTTTAAAAAATACTCTATTTTTTTGCAGTATAACTTTACACCTTTGAGATATTATGAGAGAATTTTCTGCTATGTTATCACTTTGTTGTTTTTGTGTTCGTTTTTGTGTTTTGACTGTACCCGCAAATGCCCAAAACAACATTCAACAAACCTATCAAAACAATTGTGCTGTTTGCCATAACACACAAGCACAAGGCAACCAACGCTTGCAAGCACCTCACTTAGCAGGGCAAGAGGTTACCTATTTAGAACGACAGTTAAACAATTTCAAAATAGGCGCTCGCGGTTACCACCCTCAAGATGTCAACGGCAGAACTATGCAAACCTATGGCCGCCACACTCAGCGACCAACAAATAACAGAGATGGCGCTTTATTTAAATTCTTTACAACCAGCAGAAATTCCAAGAACGAAAACATTGGGTCGGCTGTTGCAGGCAAAGAAGTCTATGCAACTTGCGCAGCGTGTCGCATGGCGAACAAGCCAAAGGCAATGTGATTTTTAAACTCGCCCAACTTAGTTTCTTTGAACGACTGGTACATTGAAAACCAAATTTATAAATATAAAGAAGGGATGCGGGGGAATTTCTCCCGTTAGATTTAATAGGCTTAACTATGCCACCTATGGTCAGCTTGTTAAATGATCAGCAAATTAAAGATGTCGAGTTTACATTTATTCACTGAGGTACGAACAGCCAGCCGAATAGCAGTGTGCCAACAAAAAAAATCGCTAGAATGTTTTTCTGTGGCTGCTGTTTTACCACCTTAACACGCTCTTAAAGATCAGGTTTTTAAGTCAGTCCGCACCAATCTATTAAAGCAAAAAGAGCATACACAGCATCGCAAAAGCTGATCTGGCACGTTCAATGGTGGACTGCACTGGGATCAAAAAACTGCTCCACCGAACATAAAAAAATCCTTACCCATCCCAAAAACAGCTTCAGGGCAAGTAATATGCAAAAACCAAGTGTAATATGCAAAAACTATTTGCAGATTTTATTGCAAGAAATGGGTGTGGACTCTTTCAGGCAGCCAATAAGCAGGCTATAAAGTACCAGCCAAAACCAGTTTTTTTTAGCTGCTCTGCAGTTGAGGCAATTTTTTCCGAGCATTTTTCTGGTAGCAAAACCCGCCGACAAACCGCCAGCTGTCTGTTCTCAAACCAATCCCGACAAACCTTTTTCCCCAAGGTTTTCAATTTTTGCTGAAACCAACATCGCGCGCTGAAACCAACCATCGCGCGCCCAACCAACTCGACATATAAAATAATCAACACCTAACCACCTAGCCAACCACGACCCAATCAACCCAAACCAGCGACCCAATCAACTAAACAACACCTAACCAACCACTGCCAACCAACGATCCAATCAGCTAATCAACACCTAACCAACCACTGTCCAACCAGCGACCCAACCAACTAACCAACACCTAACCACCTAGCCCAACTGCCCAACCAACGACCCAACCAACGACCCAACCAACGACCCAATCAACGAGCCAACCCAATCAACTAATCAACAACTGGTTCTTGAGGCGGTTTTTCTAAAGAAATCGCACCAAACCGACCCGCCTGAAATTGATGAATCAGCTTCCTAGCAAACAATTTCTTCGCGGTCACTGTGGGCGGGTAAAATGCCCCCCATTTTTCATCAGTGCTTCACGCATCATAGCGCTATTGTTCTGCTTGAACAGCAAATTTTGCTTGCCACAAGTCTTGATTCTGCCACAAGATTTGCAGCAAACAATCTGCTACTTGCAACAAAGAATTGTTTGAGCTTGCCACAGCATGGATGAGAAACAATATAAAGGTTTTTCTGGTGCTACCGCATTAGGGGTAAAAATCTCGGCGAATCAAGCAACTCAAGATTATCATCTAACTCCACCCAATGCAGCATTTTGGTTTCACCTGGTTTAGGACCAACTTTTAACCGATTTTTTTTTAGCAACCTATTAATGAGCGTTGTTTTCCGGTATTAGGAACCCCAGCAATAACCACTCGAAAGGGCAACAAAGATTTATGCGCAAACGCTCGCCGTTGATGTTGACGAATCAGCATAAAAACTTTTTCAAACTTGCAGCTTGGTGAAAATCACAAAAGATGCTCAATGTTTTGCTCACGAAAATATTGCTGCCATTCTTTGGTAGTTTGTTGGCTAGCTAAATTTTGTTTATTCAAGAGCAAACACGCTTTTTTTTTGCCAGTGCTCGAGCAAAAAAGCGGCTCTGCTGATTAACGGAGCGCGCGCATCGGCTATTTCTAAAAAAGATCAGCAGCTGCAATTTGAGGAATACCTTTGGTTTTGCTCCCGCTATATGTCCAGGAAACCAACTGATCGGCGATTCCGAAAATTTTCTAGCATAACACACTGTCAGCAGACAAAAAAAGTGAGGCGGTAAATGACAGGATAAAAAAAAGGAATGTTAAAAAAACAAATGAGTAGCGGCCGCATCTTCTGCCAGCTTTTTATAAAAAAACGCAAACAACAGGCAAGTCGCCACTGCGTAATCCAACAGGCAGGACGCGCCACTGCGCCAATCAGACAGGCCACCACTGCGCTAAACAAAAGGCGGGTCGCCACTGCGCTATAACCAACAGACAGGTCGCCACTGCGCTAATATCAACCCGGAAAAAACCTGCTTTACTGCATTTCTCCTACTAAATTTTGTTGCAGCAAATTGCGTATGTCGGGATGATCCAGCTCTACCCCCATGCGATTTCATGAGCTAACACCCACATTATTTTTGTATAAGCTGCTTCAAAGTAGCGTCTTTTAAGTAAATGCATCGCGAATCAACTGCCTGCAAGCTCGTTTCATAAGTGGTTGATTCTGCTATGCCAAACGGAGTTTGACTGATAAAGGCTAACAATTTTTTTTGATTTAAAGTCGCACAGATCACTTGATGCAAATCAGCATTCAAAAGTATATTACCACCACCATAGCAAAAACAAAAAAGCATCAAAATGCGGACTCTGTTTATCGGCGCCAAGTCCGTAGCCTGGAAGACTGGGTGTGAGAGTTAATGCAAATAGCCGATTAGACAACAAACTTCAGGCTGGCTCATGTTTTTTGATGAGGAAACGCCCAGTCCAACGAGAACTGTTTTTCATCTGCTTGAAATTCATCAGGCTGAAATCGGGCACGGAAAACAAACTGTTAATCAACGAACTTTATATCTGAATGGGTTGCTTTTAAAGCAGCAAAGGGTCGTTGCTGATCCATGATTTTCGTGCAACGTGTTCCCGGGCAGCAAGTGGTCATAAAGACAGCCAAACGCCGCTGCGGATTTCGCGCGATCTCCAGCGGCGTTTAAGGCACAAAAAAAGTTCCAAGGCGTATCACTGTTGGGCAAAGCAAAAGGAACCATGGAGCCAGTAAAAATGATTTTTTTGGAAAAATCAGCAAATAAAATCAAACACAGCTGTGCTGTATCTTAAAGTATCAGTTCCAGTGCAAACAACAAACGCATCATAATGCGCCAACCCGCTGTGGATAGTATCAACAGAAGCTGCCAAGAGTCAGCACTAATGGAGCTTGAGTCAATCAGGGTGCTTCCAAGAAAACCAGTCAACCACTTGTTTGCGTTGTATGTGAGGGATAAGGTGCACCTGTAGTGGTGAAGGCGGTTTTTGGAACTGGGTTGCATGCTCGTGGCGGATCAGACAAATCGCCTGCCAGAGGCAAAACAGCAGAATTTTTCCATAGCTGCTGCCAGTAGATTAGGTCAAAGAAGTTATCTTCAAGTCAAGAATTGCACATTTGAGTTGATATTTGGCGCCACAGCACTGCAAAGAAACCTTCAGCATGGCTATCTAACTCTGTTGTCCAAGCGGAATGAAAATATTCTTGCGGCAATTTTTCGGGTAAAGGAAGCGGTTGCCAGTTATGCAAAAGGGAATAAAATTTCGAGAACTTTCTAACGGTGCTGGCGCAAGCTGTTGTTTGCCACATCGACATAATGCATGCCAATGGTTCCACCAGTAAATAACAGCAATTTTTTTGCATTTTTTAGTTGATAAGAAAAAACTTAGGTAATAGATTATGAGGGTACAAAAAACTCTTTCAAAAAGCATTATACCAGCTTTTGTCCTATCAGTTTTTTTCGTACTATCTACAAGCAACAAAACAATAAAAAAACAATAACCCGATATATCACTCTCTTTTAATGATGACCAATAGCCCAGGAAAAGTTTTTTTAGACAAGCACTTTTAGCAGAAAAGCCCCTGCAAATTGTTGGTGCAATCAACGCTTACAGTGCACTGTTAGCAGAAAAAGTTGGTTTAAAGCCTTGTACCTTTCTGGTGCAGGCGTAGCCAATGCTTCTTATGCTTTACCAGATTTAGGCATTACCAGTTTAAATGATGTATTGACCGACCTTTTTTTGACCGCATCACTTCAGCCACTAATTTGCCAGTTTTGGTCGACATTGACACAGGCTGGGGCGGCGCGTTTAACATTGCCAAAACCGTTCGGCAAATGATTAAATACCGAGCGGCGGCGGTGCGCTTAGAAGATCAATCCAGCCAAAAACGCTGCGGGCACAGACCCAACAAAAAATTGTTGCAGCACAAAGAAATGGTGGATCGCATCAAAGCGGCTGTTGACGCAAAAACAGATCCAGATTTTGTCATCATTGCTCGAACCTGACTCGTTTGCTCAAGGTGGCTTTCAAGCGAAGCAATTGAGCGCTCACAATTGTGGCGTGCAAGCAGGCGCAGATATGCTTTTTCCTGAAGCCTTTACCAACTTAGCGGACTACACTAGCTATGTAAAACAAGTAAAGTTCCGTTTTAGCCAACATAACAGAGTTTGGCAAAACGCCAATGCTCACAACCGAGCAACTCAAAAATGCGGGTGTAGCTATGGCGCTTTATCCACTTTCCGCTTTTCGCGCTATGAACGCTGCTGCCTTAAAGGTTTATCAAACCTTACGCAAAGACGGAACGCAACAAAGCAGTGCTTTGATAGTATGCAAACCGCGAAGATCTCTTTCAAAATTTGAACTATCACCAATACGAGCAAACCTTAGATCGTTTATTTGAGAAAAAAAAGATACTAAACAAGGCAGGCTAGCTGCTTTGCGTAGCTTGAACTAAATTTTATAAACAACCATTACAACCTATAAACCCTTATGGATAAGCAAAAGAAAAAAACTGATGGATTGCGCGGAGTTGTTGTCGGAAAAACCGCTATTTGCACCTGTGGCATAGATGGAATGGGGTTAAATTATCGCGGCTACAACATTTTCGATTTAGCAAGCCAGTCAATTTTGAAGAAACCGCTTATTTGTTGCTAATAGGCGACCTGCCCAACGAGGGAAAGTACCAGCAGTTTTTGTTGGGACATTCAAAAAATATCGTGTTTTACCCGAACCTTTAAAAAAGATTGGATTGAAAAAATCCTGCACATGCCAAATCCAATGGATTTCATGCGCAGCGTGAACTTCCCTATTTAGGGATGTTAAGAGCCCGAAGAGCATCCTGACCAGTGGTTAGAAAAAACAAAGCGTCTGTTAGGGGGTTTGCCATCTGCATTAAATTATTGGCATCACCACGCCAACTATGGCAAAAAAATCCAAGCCGAACTGGGGAAAGTCCATTGCGAGCCATTTTTTAACTGGCCTGCTGGGCAAAAAGAACCGACCAGCGAGCAAGAACAAGCTTTTGATGTTTCGTTAATTTTGTATGCTGAGCACGAATTTAACGCTTCTACTTTTTGCCTGCCGGTGACTGCTGCCACATCGGACTACTTCAGCAATCACCGCGGGCATTGCCACCTTAAAAACCCCTGCACGGCGGAGCAAACGAACGGCAATGCGCGCTTAATCAGTAGTTTTGAAAACCACAAGAAGCAGAAACAGGCTTGCGAGCATCCTTAGCAAAAAAAAGAGCGCATCGCTGGGTTTTGGGCATGCGGTTTATTCTAAATCAGATCCACGCAACTTTAGTCGTTAAAGAATGGGCTAAAAAGTTGGCTGTCAATCACCCAGAAAAGTTGTTTGATATTTCACAAAAAACTAGAAGAAGTGATGTGGGCAGAAAAAAAGCTCTTCCCAAACTTAGATTTTACAGCGCCAGCGCCTACCATTTTTGGGCATTCCCACTCTTTACTTTACCCCGCTGTTTGTAATTTCCAGAGTCACTGGCTGGTCAGCGCATATCGCCGAACAAAGGAATGATAACCGGCTTATTCGCCCGAACGCTGAATACATTGGCCCCTAGTGCTAAAAATTTTCAGCCACGCGCACAAAAGAGCATGATGGATTTAGAAAAATTCGGCAAGAACTACAAGCCAAGAAGCCGTGCTGATTGATGTGCGCGAACAACAAAGAATGGGACAACGCCCACTTGCAGCACGCTTAGTGTACCCGCGGCAATTTGTTAAAGGGATTGCGCCGCAACATTGCGCTTGATCAAAAAATTTATTTGCACTGCCGCAGCGGTAATCGATCCAGAAACCGCCTGTGCATTGATGAAGGCGATGGGATATAAGCAGGTATTTAATTTAAAATTTGGATTTCAAAATTACAGCAACTTAATTTGTAAAGCGTTGATTATGCCGGCAACCACTATCAAACCAACATCGGCAGGCTGATTGGCACAGTTATCCTGCGCAACGCGCTGCCGTTTAATTGGTAATTTTATGCTATTGATTGCTGATGCTTTGGGTCGAAAAAAAAGAGCACAAAAGCAACCCGTAGCAAATAAAAATAATGCTGGTTGGTTTGCACCAAAATAAAGCCTGCTTTATGCCCTAAAAAAGAGCGACAACACAAGCTCAAGAACGAAACAAAGTTGGGCAACCAGCAACCTATTATGCAGCTCAACCATCCTTTTTTCATTAGGTATTTGCTGGCAACGCCTTAACCCAATCAACTTTATGCAACCTTACAGTGCAGTCGCTGAGCTTTTCGTTTGTTTGTACAGCTTGCTGGGAATAATGATCAGGCACCAATGCCGTTTTAAACAAATACAAAAAAATAGCCAAAAATTCAAAAGCAAATTTTGCATGGTTGGTGTTGATAGTTCCCCCGGGGTTTTTCCCGGGGGGGGGAAATTTTTTGGGGAAAAAAGGAAAACCCCCCCCAAAAAAAAAACCCGGGGAAAAATTTTAAAAAAAAAACCCCCCAAAAAAAAAAAAAAAAAAGGAAGAAAAAATTTGGGCCAAAAAAAAAATTTCCCCCCCAAAAAAACCCCCCCCCTTTAAAAAAATTTTTTTCCCCCCCCGTTTTGGTTTTTTTTTTTGGGCGGGAAAAGATCGGGCCCCCCGGGTTTTAAAAAAAAAAAAATTTTTTTTTTAAAAAATTTTTTTTTTTTTAAAAAAAAAAAAACCCCGGAAAAAAAACCCCCCCCTTTTTTTTTTTTTGGGGAAATTTTTCCCCCCCTTTTTTTTTGGGAATTTTAAAATTTGGGTTTTTTTTTTTTTTAAAAACGGGGGGAAAAAAAAAACCCCTTTTTAAAAAAAAAAAATTTTTAAAACCCAAAAAAAAAAAAAAATTTTTTTTAAAAAAAAAAGGGGCTAACAACGCCTTCGACCAATCAACTTTATGCAACCTTACAGTGCAGTCGCTTTGAGCTTTTTCGTTTGTTTGTACAGCTTGCTGGGAATAATGATCAGGCACCAGCCGTTTTTAAACAAAATACAAAAAAAAATAGCCAAAATTCGAAAGCAAATTTTGCATGGTTGGTTTTGTTGATTATACCTGCTTTGTTCGTATTTTGGGCGGCAATTTATTGATGGCGGGATATTTGTTGGCGTTCGTTTTGTTTGGCGTAGTTTACCGGTCGTTGAAAACAGCCTACCGTGATTTTGGGTCATCCAAACGCCCATTTTACTATACGGCGCAGGGCACTTGGTGTTTTATTTTCCCAGTCTTTCACTCAACAGGTTATATAGTTTAGAAAGTCTAGTCGTTTTAAATTACAGCGAGCGCATTAATCATGCAGCATGTCTTAGGCATAAACGAAAAAAGCGCTCTACAGCAAAATTCCACCACCAAAACATTCAACAAAAACATCCGTCGCAACCTTGCTCTCATATGGGGAGTGTGGTGTTTTTGGTCGGAGAATTGAGCGGTTGGTTTTTGCCAAGCACCAAGCCAACATTTTGCTTATTGGGCGCCCTTATTTTATGGACCAATTTGTTTTTGTCCAAGAACACTTCAGCAAAGTAGGCTTTTTTATAGTGTTCAAGCGGCGTTTCGCATGCATGATTATAGTGCCATTTTTATAAGCGGCTGTTTCAGCGCGATTTATTGGTTCGCCCTGATTCAAGCGGGCACCGCCAGCTTGCTAGGTTTGCGGTTGGAGGGCAACAGTCTATAGCATGCAGGGACCTTTTGAGTTTAGTTTTTCATAGTCTGTTGTTTTTGTTATCCTATCTGTTTTTTCCTTACCACTGTAACCACCACTGGCATAAAAACGGATTACTATGACCGCGTTAACCGGTGCTTGTAACCTTGTTGGTTTATGGCGTTTTTTGCCCCAAATGAGCAACTGCAAAACCAGCTAAAATTTTTAGCTACCCACCGCACAACAGCCCAAAAAATCAGCAGATAGCCATTTATTTTAAACTGATGAAAAATCTTTGCATGCACGAAGCAGCGGCCTTATAGCCTTTTTATTTTTAGAACGACCATAGCCTTTGTAAAAAGCCTTATAGCCTTTTAGAGTCTTATAGCCTTTTAGAGTCTTATAGCCTTTTTATTTTTAGAGCGACCATAGCCTTTGTAAAGAAGCCTTATAGCCTTTTTTTAGAGTCTTATAGCCTTTTACAACCTTATAGTTTAGAGCCTAACCTTTTTAAAATCGTCAGCATCTTATCATTATTCTACAAAAAACCACAACCATAACCGATAGGCTATGGAGTATGGAGTACAATGGGGCACACCTGTTGTACTGGTAAAAACGCTATCTATAACCCAAAACCATTACTACCAAGCAAAAAACAGCCTGGCTATTCTGCACCTTGGGTATAAGACTGCAAAAAATTTTGATGAAACACAGCAAATTGATTGGCACGAATCGCTGCACGAACATCTTGCATCAGCAAAGCTATGAAGGTTAAATTGTGCACCGTGTTCAGCGCACCGCAGACAAAAAATTTCTTTACTCAAATAAAGATGCCGCAAAATATGCTCGGCTATAGGTTCGGCAAGCATAACAGGGGCAATTTTCAGCGATTGGTCGATGATCTTCACGGTAGCGTTTTGCTTTTAACGCAATTTTCCGCTGCTTGTCCACACCTCTCCATTACGTCCATTACGAGTGGGCAACACACAATCAAAACAATCCACTCCTTGAGCAATCGCATAAAAGCATGTCCGTTGGTTCACCAACACCCATCAAATAACGTGGTTTTTCAGGCGGCAGCAGTGGAGTGGTGTAATGAACAATCCGCTTAATTCTTGTTTTCCTTCGCCCACACTCACCCCGCCTATAGCCATTCCTTGAAAGGGCAAAACAGATAAATCTTCTACACTACGTTTACGCAAACGCTCAAAACGACCACCTTTGAACTATGCCAAAAATTTAAGGTTCCATTATTTTCCTGCAAACAGCGTTTGGCCCACTGCAAATTGAGATCCAACGCTTTCTCCAACGCTTGTTCTTCAGCATCACTGGCTCAAACATCCAAACACATCCTATCCGTTGTAAGTTTTTTTGAATTTGAATAGATTTTTCAGGGCTTAACAATATTTTTTTGTCCATTCAGGTGGTTGCGAAACAAAAACCTGCTTCTTTGCATTATTCAGCTTTTGCAATGAAAACGCCTGAAACCCACCACTATCGGTTAAAATAAGCCCCGGCCAAGACATAAATTTGGCAACTCCTCCAAACTGGCAATTGTTCATCACCTGGCTGCAGGTGTAAATGGTAGGTATTGCCCAAAATTGCTGATAATCCATTTTTGCAGATCTTCTGTGGTCATGCCCTTTAACGGGCTGGCTTTTGTGCCAACGGGCATAAACACAGTGAGTTTTTACAACAATGCCGCGGCATTTTTAACAAACCACCTCTGGCGTGATCCTTCTTGAAAGGATCGTTCAAAGGTGATTGATTTTCCAACGAGATAAAAAATGACAACAAAATAATCCCCAAAACACCCCTCTGCAACCTTTCTTAAAATGATCCGAGTCAATTTTTTCATAAACAAGCAACCAACAGTAAAAGCAAAAAAACAGCAGTCAAAGCAGTAATTTTAACCCTCAATCACAATGGTTAAAAGCCAATATAAGAACCAACGCACACCAGGAGCAACCAAAAAAAATACTACCACTCCACAAAATGCTTGGCCCTCACTTTTAACGAGCTTAAGTTCCGTTAAAAAAATAAAAAAAGGAAATAAAAAATGTTTTTGTGAAACAACACCACTGCCCAAAAAATAGCAGCACCGCTATGCTAGCCATTGCAACAGTCGCAAAAAATCACAAAAATCACTCAAAACGGACCAAAAATATTGTTTTTGTCATATTAATTTCGTAGCTTGAACTTTGCACAGCAGCAAGTCAGCAGCAAGTTCACCCTAAGATCAACCCTTTTAACAAAGGGAAAATACGATGAAAAAATTTTTTACAATAGCCTTAGGGCCTGTTCTCTAGTGCAGTGATGGCACAAAACAAAAAGTTGCATTTCAGTTTTGATGCAGGCGGAAAACGACAGAAGTTAACCAAGCAGCTTGGAAGGCGGTTGTTTGGCAGCTAAAGAGTTAAACATTACCCCTAAAGATGTTGAGCCAGCCGATACCAGCGCAGTGCAAGAGGCACCTTGCAGTTTTGCGGATCAAAAATTTGACCTTATTTTTGGCATCGGGTTCGCCAACGCACCTTCTATAGAAAAAGTGGCAAAGAGTTTCCAAAACATCCTTCGCCATTGTTGATAGCGTTGTTGAATTACCCAATGTCGCATCACTTGGTTTTTAAAGAGCAAGAAGGTTCTTTATTTAGTTGGTGCGATTGCGGCAAAGCGGGTTCGCCCAGTGTGGAAAAAAAGTTTTAGGGTTTTATTGGCGGCATGGACATTCCTTTAATCCATAAATTTGAAGTGGTTTATATTCAAGGCGCTAAAGCCATTGATTCAAATATTGAAGTGATTGTTAATTGGCGTGGGCAACACTCCTACAGCCTGAACGACCCAGCTACTGCCAAAGAAATTGCAAACCTAACAAATGGCAACTGGTGCAACTGTTATTTATCCAGCTGCAGGTGGTTCTTGGCAATGGTTTGTTTGATGCCATAAAAACAAAAATGGTAATAAAACATGCAGCCTTGCAAAAATCTTGTGTTTTTGCTATCGGGGTTGATTCTAACCAAAACTATTTAGTTCCAGGGCAAATTCTTACTTCTATGACCAAAGGGTGGATGTTGCTGTGTTTGACAGCCACCCAAACTGTTCAAGAAAAAGAAATTCACAGGTGGTGTTCATGTTTCGATTTGAGAGTCCTAACGGTGTTGGGTATGCTTTTAGGACCAAAACAACCGTCAGCTGGTTTCCTAACGCGATGATTAAAAAAAGTCGAAGCACTGAAAAAAAGAAATTATTGATGGCAAGACCGTAAAAGAAACCGCTAAACCCCTCTTTGCAGCCAACTGTTGAAAACAACCAACACCCCATTGGGGCTGGATAATGGCGGTTGCTTGATTTTGCCAGCGTGCTTAGGGAGCCAGCGGTGCGTGCAGCAGTTGTTAAAAGTATTTTTCTCCACTTTACAGATCAGTTTCTTCCACTTTGCACAGTGTGCTAACCCGTGTTGCTAACTGCTTAAACGGCTGCGCTGCTCGCGCTGCCTCAGCCAATGTTCTACTGACTACTCTCATCTTAGGTGCTGTAACACACCAAGCAGCTATCGGTGGTTATGTAATGCTGTGCTGTTGGAAAACACTTTCCCGCAAACAATGCACCCAAATCCTATTTTTGTTGATCTGGACCGTACTCTTGTTCGGCACGACACTTATTGGCAAGACATCTATAATCTGCGCAAAAACCCTGGCGGGTTTTTATCATTTTTATCTTTATGTTAGTTCGGCTTAGGGTGAGTCAAAATATCGTATCGCTAGTTGGCGTTTTGCCTTAACAAAGCAGCCGTTAGATTATTCAATCAACCCCTTATCGTTTTTAACCACTCACAACCAACAACGCACCGTATTTGTTCACTGAGCAAGCCAGTCTGCCGACTTAGTGGCCAAACGCTTTCCGAGTTTTAAAAAAAGCCCCGCGCTCTTCGTTTCAAAGTCGGTTTCGGTGCAGCTGGTGCTGGTTAGATACCAAAAAACCAAGCGCCAAAATTTGATTATGCTGGGGATCGGTCAGGATTGGGCCCATTTTTTCGGCTAGCTCAACAGGCTTATGTGGTCAACCCATCTTTTTGTTTGGTGCTGCGTTTGTTGTTTTGTTCATCAAACACTACTTTGTTTGATGTGCCAAACTGGAAAACCTTGCTAAAACTCAATCCTAGAACAAAGTTTTTCCTACCAAATCAAATTTTAGATTATCTGGATCAACCCCTGAATTTTATCAGTTTTAACAACTCACAACCAACAACGCACCAAATATTTGTTCACTGGAGCAAGCCAACTACATGCCGACTTAGTGGCCAAACGCTTTCCTTTATTTTAGTGTCTATAGCTCTTCACGCAAAGTCAATTTTTCGGTGCAGCAAAGCTGCGCTGGTTAGATGCGTACCAAAAAACCAAGCGCCAAAATTTGATTATGCTGGGATCGGTCAGGATTGGCCCATTTTTCGGCTAGCTCAACAGGCTTATGTGGTCAACCCATCTTTTTGCTGGTGCTGCGTTTGTTGTTTTGTTCTGTTACCAAACACTACTTTGTTTGATGTGCCAAACTGGAAAAAACCTTGCTAAAACTCAATCCTAGAACAAAGTTTTTCCTACCAACCAAATTTTAGATTATCTGATCAACCCCTGAATTTTATCATCAGTTTTAACCACTCACAACCAACAACGCACCAAATATTTGTTCACTGAGCAAGCCACCACATGCCGACTTAGTGGCCAAACGCTTTCCTATGTTTAAAAGTCTATAGCTCTTCACGCAAAGTCAATTTTTCGGTGCAGCAAAGCTGGTGCGCTGGTTAGATGCTTACCAAACCGCGCCAAAATTTGATTATGCTGGGGGATCGGTCAGGGATTGGCCCATTTTCGGCTAGCCCAACAGGCTTATGTGGTCAACCCATCTTTTTTGCTGGTGCTGCGTTTGTTGTTTGTTCGTCAATAAACACTACTTTGTTTGATGTGCCAAACTGAAAAACCTGCTAAAACTCAATCCTAGAACAAAGTTTTTCCTGCCAACCGGGGCCTTTAGATTATCTGATCAACCCCGAATTTTTATCAGTTTTAACCACTCACAACCAACAACGCACCAAATATTTGTTCACTGGAAGATTTTTCACTGGCGCACTACATGCCGACTTAGTGGCCAAACGGCTTTCCTATGTTTAAAAAGTCTATAGCTCTTCACGCAAAAGTCAATTTTTTCGGTGCAGCAAAGCTGCGCTGGTTAGATGCTTACCAAAAACCAAGCGCCAAAATTTGATTATGCTGGGGATCGGTCAGGGATTGGCCCATTTTTTTCGGCTAGCTCAACAGCAGCAGCGTTTCTTCAGCAAACGACCGCGCATGAATTAATCGGTTGGTGCGCGTTTATACCAAACGCATCGGTGAGCCGGGGTGGTAAAGCTATAAAACAGCCTGCTGCTGCGACCACATAACACCAATCAAGAGTGGGAAAAAAAGATCATCCAGCAAAGCGACCAGTCAACAAAAACTAATGTGGATTTCAGCAACATAAGGCAAATAAAGGCGATAAATTTCCGCCCCGCCTATAACAAAAAAAATTCTTTTTCCTTGTTTTCTGCAACACGGAAACAGTTGTTCAAAAGTGCTGCATGCAATTAACATCAAAGTGTTGTATGCAATTAGCATCAAAAAGGTGGGTCGATGGAAGGCGTGAAAGCACCCAGTGGGGTGCGTTCTGGCAGTTTTGGGCAAAGAATCCATCACGATAACGATTTTTGTTCTGGCAATTTTTAAAACGTTGCAAATCAGCAGGCAAATGCCAAGGGATTTTTCCCTCGATAGCCAATCCCTAACTCATCACAAGCTACGATCAGCTTTGTTGTTACGGTAAATAGGCTCACCCATATACATCTCATTAAAGCAACGGCTTTAAAAAACACTGACAACTGCACAACTGCAAAACACAAAGTCGTGTTTACAAAAACAGCAAAATTTAGCCGCAACAATTTGTGCGACTTAGTGCAAAAAGTTTTATTGCATAAGCCAACCAACCCTGCCCATCAAAAAATTTGGAACAACACCTTTATCCGCTGATTGCGCCGAAAAACATGCAAAAACCACCCAACAAAACATGCAAAACCACCTAACCAGCTTTTAACAAACCGCGCAAATAATGGTGTAAAATGCCACCGCTGCGGTAATAATCAATCTCAACTTCGGTGTCTAGTCGAAGCACCTCCTGGATTCTGGCGGGCAACTATCAATACAAACAGCGCAGCCTGGCGGCAGGTTTTAATGCATCGCTCAGCCCCAAAATATCCAATTCTTCTTCGCCACTTATTTGACCAGGCAAAAACTGCAACGGCAAAATTCCCATTACCTATCAAATTGAGCGGTGAATACGCTCAAAACTTGCTGCCAAAACAGCACGCACTCCCATCAGTCATGACCTTTTGCTGCCCAGTTCACGCGAAGAACCAGACCATATTCCGCACCTGCTAAACCAACCCAGGAATGTTGTTTTGTTGATACAAAACCGCTCGCATCATAAATGGACATAACTTGACCCGTTGGCATATATTTTGTCTACTCCTCCTTCAGAATCACCAACAGGTTGGTGCAAACGAGTAGTTAGCAAAGGTGCCACGCACCATAACACGATCAGAAGTATTTTAGAGCCATAAGAATTAAAATTCACTTGTAACCTTTGTTTTGCAACAAATATTGACCAGCTGGAGAGTTCGCCTTAAAGCGATCCAGCAGGCGAAATATGATCGGTTGTAACCGAAAGTCACCTACCTTCCGCGCTTTTTTAATTTCCGCACTTGCGCTGGTTTTGGGCGAGCTGCTGGAAAAGGGTGGGTTTTGGATATAAGTTGAGTTTCTTGCCAATAAATTTGCCGGGCTTCGCTTGAATGTTTGACCAGGCAGAACTGGATCGACAAATGCTGTCATGCTACCGACGACGGTACATTTCCGGCGTGATGACTGGCACACGAATTTCTTTGTGGCGATGGCCAACATCAGCCAAATAAACAGCCTGCCCTGACTCATCAACACCGCTAACGGATCCTTTTTCGGGGCGCTGATATTGATAGTCCCAGCTATGCGAAGGTTAAATAACCAGTGGTGGACTGGCTGTACCTGCTTCCATCTTCTGCATGAATTCGACCTTCAAAATTCCGATTGCCCGATAAAACCGAAGCCACCACTAAATCTTTTGATCGAATAGTTTGCACAATACCAGCCAACGGGCCAGAATTGCCAATGCATGTCGTACAACCATAACCTACGGCGTAGAACCCGGAGCTCATCCAAACTATCTTGCACTCCAGATGCGTTTAAATAATCGGTTACCACTCTGGAACCAGGCGCAAGCGATGTTTGGACCCACGGTTTCGGATCGCAACCCTTTGACAAAGCGTTGCGCGCCAACAAACCAGCGGCTAACAGAACACTGGGGTTGCTGGTGTTGGTGCTAAGAAGTAATGGCCGCAATGACCACCGAACCATGTTTTAAAGCATGCTGTTCACCTGCAATGCTTGACTGATCTGCCAAAGAATCCTGAGATACACCGAACCCTTTTTGCTTGGTGGGGGCAGACAATATTTGCTGCCAGGTCGAACGGACTTGGCTTAAATCAATTCTATCTTGTGGGCGCTTTGGTCCCGCTATGCTGGGTTGAACACTGCTTAAATCCAGCTCTAACACGTCGGAAAAGATTGGATCGGCGCTTTGGTCGGTACGAAAAATTTTTTGCTTTAAAATAGGCTTCGCTAGTTTGACCACTTTTTCATCGCGACCAGTTTGCCGCAAATAAGCAATGGTTTCGCATCAACTGGGAAATAGCCCATTGTCGCACCATATTCAGGTGCCATGTTGGCAATGGTTGCTCGATCTGGTAGCGATAAATGGCTGAGCCCACCGCCGTGGGCTCCACAAATTTTTCTACCACTCCTTTTTGCCGCAACATTTCTGTAACTCGCAGCACTAAGTCAGTGGCAGTAACTCGGGGTGGCAATTGACCATATAACCGAAAACCGATCACTTCGGAATCTTCATAAAATTGGTTGCCCCAACATAACCGACTCTGCCTCAATCCCCCCTACGCCCCAGCCTAACACACCTAACCCATTAATCATGGTCGTGTGCGAGTCGGTTCCAACAAGCGTGTCTGGAAACAAAACACCATCTTTTTCTTTGTGCTAAGGGAGACAGAAATTTAAGTTCACTTGGTGAATAATCCCTGCACCAGGAGGAAAACGCGAAAGTTTTAAACGCTTGTTGTCCCCATTTTAAAAACTGTAGCGCTCTTGATTACGCTGAAACTCGATAGTTAAATTTTGATCCAATGCTTTAGAACTGCCATAAGCATCGACCTGCACCGAGTGGTCAATAATCAGATCCACTGGAACTTGTGGGTTAATTTGTTCAGATCCAACTGATTTTCTGCCAAAGCAGAGCGCAAAGAAGCCAAATCAACTAACGAGGGAACCCCAGTAAAATCTTTTGTAGCACCACCCGAGACGGCATAAAGGGAATTTCTTTGTCTAGGTTGGTTTTTCCATCCCATTGGGTTAAGCGCCGCAAGTCTAAGGTACGAAATTTTATACTCGTCCAGATTGCGCAACATTTGTTCAATCAAAACAAGAATGGAAAGGCAACCGACCAAGGTCGGCAAACTTTTGTTCTGTGAGTTTGTGCGGATTATAAAATGATAATTCACACCATCAACCATTAAATTTTCGATAGATTTTCTTTTTATGTTCATGGTTATTCTAGAAAAAATTAGTTTTTACTCGTACCAAAATAATGTTTTTAAAACAGCTACAACTTTTTCTTATAACGACTTTTTTCTGTTTAGAAAAAACCAGTTTTTTGCTCGCTATCAGCTTTGCCCGCTTTTTTGCTGTATCGGCTTTGCCCGTTATCAGCTTTACCATCAGTTTTTTTTAACTTTGCTCGCTATCAGCTTTGCCCGTTATCAGCTTTGCCCGTTATCGGCCCGCTATCAGCTTTTTGCTTTACCGCTATCAGCTTTACCTGCTATCAGCTTTACTCAGCCTTTGTTATCAGCTTTGCCCGTTATCCTGTTTATCGGCTTTGCCCGCTATCAGCAAGAATTAAATAAAATATAGTCAAAAATTAATCAGATAAAAAGCAAACCCAAACAAAACCTGTTCATCAGCTTGGCAGCGCAAGTGAATATTTGGCATAGTGTTTTTGCGAACTTAAGCAGACAGCCAGCGCAAAAATCTGCTTTGTGGTGTTTGCGCAATAAAGGTGTAGTATAAACATTCACTCGCTAAACAATGCGCTGTTGTTGCCGGCAGTTTTGGTTTGCAGTGTTTTTTTAACCAAAATTTTGCCTAATGTTTGCTGGCAGCACAGCCAATTGTGGCTGTTAGGAAAAAAACGGACGCGCCAGCATAAAAGCCATTGTTGCGGCGATTTGCGGTTTGTGTTTTTTTATATAGGCTTCATACATCACCCATAACAAATGAAACCGCACCAGCTCAATAGCCTGTTGTTGAGTTATCTGCGCTTTTTTCTAAAACAGCCAACCACGGACCAGATAAAAAAGTTTGCCAACCAAGCAGACCAATGTTGTGCTGGCTGCTCAAAATAATGCCACGCAATTGCTGCCTGGTATTTGCGTGTTCGCATAACTTCAATATCCAGGCCGACCTGCTGCTGAGGTGCATCACACCCATCAACAGCACTGCAACAACCTGCTGACTGTGGTAGCGGCTAATGCTGCAGGGCAGCAAATCGCCACAGTGGTTTGTGATCACCATTTTTTTCCCTACCAAGCTGCGCAAATAAACTGCGGAGACAATTGCAGGCAATCATATAATGCCATAGTAAGCAACCAACGGCTTGCTAGCCACGAGCTTTTGCGCTTAGTACAAGTTAAGCGCTGAAAAACCTGCTGTTCAAAAATTTGTCCAATAAAGGCAAGTCGGTAAACCACTGTTCTTGATCTTGGAAAACACACTGATTTGACCTGTACTAGCGGGCAGTTGGTCGAAGTTTTGCCCAAAGCAATGAAGGTGATGATGACAAAACAGATATAAATAGGGTGTTTTTTGGGGCAAAGGCATGCTGATAACAGACGCTAGCTACCATCATAGCTCTTGATCAACCTGGCCATCTGCCTGGAACAACACCCTGCTGCCATGCAAATCAAGGCAGAAAATGGATGCAACCGGCCCATAACCTAAAGCATAGGGCCAGCAACTAAGCGGGCAAAAACCAATCTTGACAAGGAAAAATTAAAAAAATCGCCATATTATCGCCATATTATCGCCATATTTTGTTCTGCTGCAACGACCACAGCAAAACAACAACAAAATGCTGGTGATGAGGCCAAAAAGCAATAGCAATGAGCGGTTGCAACAACCCACAAAACTGCTTACTTTTTTCAAACAACAGGAAACCCGGCTGTAAAAAAAGTATGATGCTCAACCACTAACACAAAAAAAATAAAATCGATAACTCAGGGTCTAAGGGTCTGTTTTTGCAGGGTCAGCCGTAGCATAGCTCACATCTTCTGCCCACTGCGGTTCGGGGACTCTATCCAACAGTGAGTTCTGGTTGAACGGTTTTGCAGTTCTTGGTAGCGATTTTCAAAAATGAGATTTTTTAATATCGGCCTTTTTTTTCTTCAGATTCATGACGAATCATAACAGAATTCCCCTGAAACAGCGCCTTTTCCTTAATAGCAATTGTGTGACTAGAGTAAAATGCATAGCTTTTATCCACTTCCACTGACTTTTCGCCTCAAATTCTGCTTCTTGCAAAGCGATAACTGGCCCATTGCCATAAAGATCGCCCGCAACATACAAATTATCAACTATCAACAAATCCACATCTACTTTGGCGTTCGGCCCTATGATCACACTGCCTTTTGCCAGGTCGACAACAATTTTACCAAGCAAAAATACCATCAATTCGCAATACGCCTTCAAACACAACAATGCCCTCAAATGAGCAATCCCATGCTAATAAACCACTTAATTCCTGAAAAAGTTTTTTCCTTCTTTCAGTATATCGGCAAAGTTTGGCTGAACGATGCGGTTATCCTGCTTTTTTTCCGCTCGTTTACGCTGGTTTTCATCTAACAAAGCTTGCGCAGGCGTAAACTGTTAGGGCGTAAGCTCAATTAATTGCCTTGCCTCAATATATTCTAGCGCCTTTTCAATACTAAACTGTCGAGGTGGCGTGAGTTTAATGTTATCGTCTTTACCAGAAGCCCGCACATTAGGTCAATTTTTTGCAGTGCAAACATTCACCATTATATCTTGATCTCGAGCCAAGCACCCACTACCATCCCCAGATGAACAAGGTACCTGGAGTAATAAAAAATTCTCCGCGGTCTTGCAACTTAAACAAGGCATAACCAGCCGCCTCACCTCGGGCAGCGCTGGCAATCAACACACCATTGCGGCGCGATTAGGTAAGCTTCAGTTGATACTCCATAAAGGAGTGATAAATCAGGCCTTCTCCCTGGTTAAGGTCATAAAGAGATCGAACCCAATCAGGCTGGTGGTTTACCCGTTGTAAACCGGCTGGTTCGATTGCACATTTTTAATTTCTGCCTTACGTTGACCCATCTGTCTAGCACCAAACCCAAACTTTCTGGCGGTAACTCTAACAGCAGTTCTTCACTGGTTCAAATTTTTTGCCCTCACGGTAAGCAAAATAACCTCTGGGCGAGAAACAGCAAATTCAAACCCTTGTCGGCGCGCATGTTTCAATTGGGGTCAGCGAAATGCAATTCTCCACGACCAGAAATTTTAAAAACATCGCTAGAATCGGTGTCTTCCACTTGCAATGCTACGTTGGAAATCAATCTATCATAAAAGACGCTCGCTATCGCCTGAGGTGCAAAATTTGCCTTCTTTGCCAGCCAGCGGGCTGTCGTTCACACGTAAAAAAAATAAATCGTAGGCAAATCCACTTTTAATACCGGCAAAGCTTCAATATGCTCAGGGTGCGTAAAGCTAATTTCCACTTCTTCAAAACCACCGATTAAGGCACATCATCCGATTCACCTGTTCTTTTCGACTCGCATCAAACCTCACAGTACCTTGAGGATTTTTGATTCCACTTCGGTTTGGCTTTATCTCTGCTGACTGTAAACTACCTAGTATGCTTTGGTCCCTTGATGATCAGCCGACTACCATTAATCCGCTCCTGATCACCGACCCAACAGGGTCATAATGCAAGTCAGACACCAGCATTTGAAATGCCCCTGCTTGCACCTTAGGAGGTGGAACATGCTGCACCAAAGTCGTTAAAAAGAGGTTCAAGGTTTTGTGGTTCTTAAAGCCAGACTGTTACCGCATAGCTTAGCAGAAGCATACAATAGATCACAGGAAACTCAAGTTTGTGCGACCACCGCGCCTAAATCAATGAAAGCAGATCAAACACATCGTTCACTACTTTTTAGGTTCGCGGTCGATTTTGTTCACTACGAGTAATAATTCTCTCTAACCCTAATTCAAGCGCTTTAGCTGTTACAAAGCGTCTGTGGCATGGGGCCTTCTAACGAATCAACCAACAAAGTGCCATCGACCATATTTAACACCCGCTCCACCTCACCACCAAAATCACGGTGCCCTTGGGTGTCGACTATGTTAACGCGAGTTCCTTGAAAATCTACTGCGGTACATTTTGCCAAAATAGTGATGCCATCGCTCTTTTTTTCTAATTGGTTCGAGTCCAGCACCCGATCACCTAGTTCTTGGTTAGAGCGAATAGAGCCGGTTTGCCAAAATTTTGTCAACAAGAGTCGTTTTGCCACAGATCACGGGCAATTGCAACATTGCGAATGTTTTGTACTGACATAGAGAAAGAAAATAGCTAATTGTTGGCTCTGGTAAAAAGAGAATCTAAAAGGAGTTTGTGAGTGTAGAAAAATCCGCGATAGATTTTCTTTTTTAACTGAACAAATATAACAAATATTTTTGTCTTTAATATCAATATATACAGCGCACCAAAAATTTGGCAGCCCAAACAAAACTCCTATTAAGCCCTGCAAACAAATTACGCCCTGCACACAAAAGTAGGGCACCAACTATTGTGCTGCGTTTTTTGCGTTTTTACCACAGTGCTGCATTTTTACCGCAGTGCTGCGTTTTTACCGAATTGTTGTTTTACCGCAGTGCTGTGTTTTTACCGCAGTGCTGCATTTTACAAATTGTTGCGTTTTTTTAAAGCGCTGTTTTTGCGTTTTTTTTACCGAATTGTTGCGTTTTTTACCGCAGTGCTGAATTTTTACCGCAGTGCTGCATTTTTACCGAATTGCTTTACCAAAGCGCTGCGTTTTTTTGCGTTTTACCGCGTTTTTACAAAGCGCTGCGTTTTTACCGCAGTGCTGCATTTTAAAAAGTGCTGTGTTTTTACCGCATGCTGCGTTTTTACATTTTTACCGCAGTGCTGCGTTTTTACCGCCTGTGTTTTTTACCGAATTGCTGCATTTTTAAAAAGTACTGTGTTTTTTTGCTGCGTTTTACCGCAGTGCTGTGTGCTGCGTTTTTACCGAAAATTTAGTGCTGCGTTTTTTTACGTGCTGTGTTTCAGCGTTTTTACCGCAGTGCTGCGTTTTTTGTTGCAGTGCTGCGTTTTTACCGAAAGTGCGCGTTTTACCGAATTGCTGTGTTTTTGCTAAATTTTTGCCAAAGCGCTGCGTTTTTTTACCAAAGCGCTGCAAAATTTACAGCCTGAGATGCTTTGGACCCCGATTAGCTAAAACAACTGTATCGCCCGAGCGCTGGGCAGGTCTTGGTGATTGATTTGGCAATAGTTTAAAAATCACGATAAAATTTTTCCTCATCGTCTATCACCACTTTGTTAGCGCTGGCGATAGCACACAAATAATGCTTTAACTGACCATACTGCCAAGCAGGGTAAAAAAGTTTTAACCCCTAAGCGGTCATCAATGCGCGGGCTTCATCATGAATTTGACGTTGTTTAGGGTTTGTACGTAAATTAGGATCCAACAAAAACAGATTGCGATGGTTAGAAGTAATGAGACAAACAACCACCATTGTTCTGGGCCATGGTCTTGTTTTTTCAGACAAATTTTTAACGAACGTATGCGATCATCTTGCTGCGCAAAGCTCCAGGTCATCAATAAAAACAAAAAATTTTTCTTTGTATCCCTTGCAGTTTGGTTAACAGGCTAGGCAACAGGTTTATATCTTTTTTTGCAGCTCGATGATTTTAACTCATGCTCAGTGACTAGCCCAAAGCAAGCACTGAAGATGTTTTCCCATGCCGCGATCCCCCCATAAATACATATGCATACCCCCCGGTATTTTTAAAAAGCAGGCATATTTTGGGTCAAAATTTGCGTGTTTTGCCCCATCAAAAAATCGGTAAAGTGTTTTTATGCTGCAGGCGTTTAAAGGATAAACCGCCACTGCAAAGCGGTCTGCAGCCAGCAAAGCAGCATTTTTATCGCCCTCATCAACGCTGTAGTGAACATTAAAAAGGAAAAATTGAGAAATAATGCCTCCACTGTGTTGCTGCCAAAAATTCACTAACACCTTTACTCGGCAAAGAATTGGTGCGCAGTGCTTGCGCTATCGACGACAAAGGTGAACTTGCCAACCACGCTGCTTCGTTGCTGTTCTGGCAGCAGTTTGGGCCGTCCAACAAACTGCGGTGAATTTTTTTGTTGGGTTGTCAACAGTGTTCGCTTGATTTTCAGGGTCAGCTGCAAAAAGTCACTTCAGCATTGGTTAAAACTTCACCAGGAAAGTCAGTAATAATCGCGGCACTGGAAAGTCTGGAAAATTTGGTTCCAAAAAAAGGATAGATTTTTTTCTAACTGAAAGTTCCACAAAGGTTTGCAAAAACATGCTCGCCGCTTTAGCGGACCCTTGCATGCCAAATTGCTCGCGCAGAAAATGATATAAACTTTGCCACTGGAGTTAAACCCCTGGCAGCACTTCTGCCAGCTTTCGCGCTGAAAATGGCCGTAAAAAATCACTGTGCCACAATTCCTTGATCATGACGAACTTGTTGCCAGGCAAGGCAGATAAAAAATGCTTTGGTGCTGCGGGTTGTGCATTAAAGACTGTTGCACCAAATACGCCTGTTCTAATTTGCTTAAAAAAGGATGCAATGCTGCAAGGATTCTTCAGGAAAATTCGCCTTTGCACCTTGATAAAAAACAATCAATAAATCACTAAGGGCTTTCAGTCCGGTTTTTTGTTGGCAGACAAAACAAAATTTGGAGCGATTGCGGGGGGTTTTTCTTCATATTTTAGATTGTTTGGCAGTCAGAACAAAGGGTTGGCCAGGCAATTTTTTTTTAAACAGATAAATTTTTTAATAATAGCTTTTTAAGGAACTGCTAAAATTCTTGCTGAACAAGCAACTGCAACCGCAGGTCGTTTTCTAAGCCAATAGCGGAAAGCTAACCAAATTTTTTGTTGAATTTCCGCTCGCTCTGTTTCATCTAAAGCGTTCATCAGCACTTTATCAAGTTGCTGTATGCGCAAACTATGCAACACTCGCAACCGCCGGTACGATTTGCCTGCTCTATTGCAGGGACCGGCCAGTGCCAAAATAGTCTTCAATTTCACCCTGGCTTTTTTTAACGCGGCTAAACGTGACCAAGATTAGTGAGATTGATCTGATTAACCTTAAATTCATCATTTTGCTGAGCCAACACATTTTGCTCTCCTGGGTTGGGCAAAACATTATCGGCCAGGCTGCTGGGCAGTTCGTTCACTCGGGGTTCGTTTGCGAACCGAAAAGGAATGGTTTGCGGCGAGGGCGGTCTGGGTTGCTGTTTGATCTGGTGTCCTGCATGTCGGCGGTCTCCTCACTAACATCTTCACTACTGATCGCTTCACTAAGCAGATCACTGTTGCAGCATTATCGCTAACAGCATTGTCGCTAACAACGCGGCATTATCCTTCGCTGCTGCTGATAAATCATTGCTTGTTTCAAGCATCATTTCGGCGCTTTCAGGATGCTCCTTGAGGCGTGCAAAGAATGTTGCGCATGCACACAAAAAATTGCGCCCAGCCAACAAAATAAACCGTAAAAAAATAAACCGCCAAAAATCGATCCAGCACAATAAAAATAAAAAAAATAAAAAAAATAAAAAATAAAGCATGCTAAAAAAACACTCTGTCGCTTTTTCGGCTTCTTCAACTAAAAGATTTAACCCTGCAAACAATTTTTTATCCATTGTGTGCTTTTTTCACCCCATCTTTAAGCATTGCAAAAACGGCTTGCAAGCGGTTGGCAAGGCTTTTTAATTTGAACGGTCTGTGCTGCGGCCTGCTGGCTTGCAAGCGGTTGGCAAAGGCTTTACTTCCACGGTCTGTGCTGCGGCCTGCTGACTTGGCGGTTGTAAGACTTTTTACACGGTCTGTGCTGCGGCCTGCTGGCTTGCAAAGCGGTTGGCAAGGCTTTTACTACACGGTCTGTGCTGCGGCCTGCTGGCTTGCAAGCGGTTGGCAAGGCTTTACTTTATACGGTCTGCGCTGCGACCTGCTGGCTTGTACAAGCGGTTGGCAAAACTTTACTTTACGGTCTGTGCTGCGGCCTGCTGGCGGCTATTCGGCAAAAAAACTTGCTCAATCCCTAAATGTTCTGTGAACTCCGCACTGGGAAGAAAAAATGGCAAAAATAAAAGCATGCTCCCTCAACTTCAACCATCCAAATTCTTCTACTACAACAACCAACCAAAAAAGCAAAAAAAGGCTTCAGTGCTTAAAATAGTTGATGCATAAGTGCTCAAGGTTCTTTTTGAGCAAAGCTTTGCATCGTAAAAGCTACTCAATGGACAACACCCCAGTGAAAAAATTGCTTCTTTGGTGACCACTATTTGCTCCATTGTCGGCCAGGGTTCTTGCACGATCAACGCCATGGCCAAACTCACAGCGCGCAAAACAATGTTTGCCAAAAGGCGAGCATCATCACCGGAGAATGGCGCACAAAAAACCTATCGCTAAAATATGCAGCGCCCAAAAAATGCGCACATCAATTATGTTTCAAATCCCCCACTGATTAACAAAGGGTGCCATTCAACTCATCAAAACCATTCCAACCAACGCCAAAAAGGCTGCTGCCCCACCATTTTGGCAACCTTGTGTTTAAAAAAACAATAAAATAGGAATGATAATTACATAAGTGAAGTTGTCGTGATAAACCCGGAATTACCAGCCGATGTAAACAACAGGCCAATCTGACCAGCCGTTCCTAAAAAAAGCACCAAACTTAATGCAAAACCCTGCAAGCAAGCACGAAGCAATGTGCGGTTAGTGGTTTGAAAAAAGTTTTTCACCACAAAAAGAAAAAAATGGTGCTACTGTAACCGCTCCTGCAAATATCGCAGCGCTGTAAAGATAAATGGATCTAAATGATCCATAGCAGATTTTGAAAACTAAACGCCAACCCCCCAAATCATGGCGGTTAATAAACGCCTCCGTCGGCTAATAAAAATTGTTTATTCATAGCCAAACATAGCCAAACAAAGTAATAGGTTACAAAATGTTAAACAGCAAAAATTTTAAGTGGTGAAGCTAGCACGAACAAACCTTGATAAAAAGCAAATTCACTATCAATCCAGCAGAGCGATAAGAATAGTTTTTATTTCGCAAACGCATGCTTATAAAATGTATAAAATC
>JAGTTF010002116.1:6217-19439 GCA_019095985.1 Streblospio benedicti | reverse complement strand
GTTTATCATTTTTTAAAAAAAACGCAAAAACGAAGAGGAAAAAAATAGATAGATGTCCGCTGTTTTTTTAAAAAAAAAAAAAGCCAACATAACGCACTCACCTATGTTGACTGTCCATGTCAGTGTGCACTCCTCTTATAAAAACCGTATCCTTCTGTATTACTCGCGTCTGCTCGGGGGAGCGAACTAGCTTCCAGAATGACGCTAGGGGGCTAGGGCTTCAGGCTTTTATGCTAGCGCCTCGAGCTTTTGACAGGCGAGATTTATCGACCGTCTCTCTCTTCGGCGCCGGGGTCTAGACTGGCCCCGCCCTCCGCGGTGGGGGAAAAGACGCGACGTCGCTATTAGAAAGAAAAAAAGACTGTGACATCGGTTTTTTTTTGCGGGGTTTTAATTTTCTGACGGCCTTTTTTTTTTTTTTTTTTTTATTGACGGGCGGGATACGTTTGATTTATAGGACTCGGTTTATTATTATATCAAAGAACTTAAATAACTATAAGAAGTCTCACTGCCTATACAGCGTGTATATGAAAAGCGTAATCTAGCGGCGGACTAGTGGCGGACTGGTACGACTAACGATATTGGCCGTCTCTTTATACGTATATATAGTTTAGACGGATCGCTAACCTTTCAACATCTTTTGGAAATTTAAATAATGAACGATTATTTCCTCGAATTATGACATCCTATCGCGGAACGATAATCACCGCCTCTTTTAATTGACTTTTTATACGCTTCACTCATCTTTTTCCCGTACGGATAAGATAAGACGGATAATGCTTTGTAGTAGTTGTACCAACTCGCCGCTAGCGTGCGGCCAGATTACGCTTTGCGGCTAGCGGTTGGATCCCTTTGATTATATCGAACCGTATAATAGCTATATATATATATATTCTCGGGAAGGGGGGTTTATTTTTTATTTTTATTCCTACGATCGAGTTTGGTCGTAGCTTACGAAACGACGCGTTGTAATGTTATCTATATATAAACCGTATCCCTCCGCTTTTTTTTTTTAAACGTCTACGTTGAGGCGGCGTTTTATTTTATTATATACTCACCATTCTACGGTAGTGATTCAAACTTTTGAGTATAAGGAGCAGGAATAGGATGACCGCTGTGAGGAAATCCGGTGTCTGGGAAGAAGGTCGTTCGTTACGAGTATTTTCTATAATCTTTAAAAGATTTTCTGTCGCTAAGCTATAGGGACCGGGCCCATGTTTGAGTTTGACGCCGGGATAGCAGTTGTAGCCATTATTGAGACCATGTTAGTTCAACGGTAAAATTGCAGATCCCAATGATTTACACGATCAGGGAGGGGATGCAGACCAAGTTCAAGAATGCTGAGTGCCCACCTCAGCCTGAGAACTGTAAGTTTTCATTGGAGGAGGGTTGTGGTGGGTGTACAAGTCATCTCGTATTCAGAAGCCAACCCGTCGGTAGAATTTTTTCTGAGCATGGACTTTATCTGAAGCGTTATCAAAATGTTGCATCCAAGTGTAACGGTGTAACTCTACCTCACAATCACTGTGCAACGCAACCGTCATCCCAAGCATACCCATTATTGAGTGTTAGGATTACTGTAATGAAGAAGAAAAAGACCTTCAACCCAGCTAATCAACTTCCAAAGCTGAATCATCGAGGTCGAATCCCCCACTCTGCTTGTGGCAAGTGATATGACAATAAGCAGAAGAATGGGGAAGTAGGTGCAAAAACCAAGTTAATTATTCAGGACAGCTAGAAGGAGTGGTCAGCTAAAATGACTTTTGCTTCATATCATGCCCGGACACACTGTGCACGTGATTACTCTGTGAGTTTAACCCAAGTCATTGTCCCAAGCAACCCATCAGTTCTGGATATATACAGATTTTTAAAAAGTTGTTTATATTTGCAAGGACACATTGTTATTCTTATCCTCATTAAAAGAATTTGAAAGTTATGTTAGCTTGAACATAAAAATATAATTGTTTTGAAAGGTTCGCTTGAGGTTAAACTTCCCACAATATGGTTGGGCATTTAAACTCTGATTTAGAGGGAGGCAATTGTGGTATGAATTTGTACGGTGTGTTCTACATTTTATGTAAAAATCATGTAAGTGTGTGAGCCATGTTTAGTAAGAAAAATCTGGAATTTCGACATTCTCTAGACTTTAATATACAATAGCCCATAGCATTACAAGTACAGCCCACAGATTTGCTTATAAAGTGGGATGGAGAATTTAGAATTCCTAAGGATAACAGAGATTTCATGAATAGACATCTTTCGAATATCAACATGGCAACCAGGATTCTTGAACATCTGTTTTTCCATGAACGATTTACTCACCAGTAAAGTAAACACATGGTAAAAGCAATTGCGTCGTGAGTAGCAGTAGAATAAAGTAATCATCCGATCCATGAGCTGCAGTGACTTAACTTTTGTTGTGCATTTATAAATGGCACAGTATACTGGGTAGACTGGGGGTAGAGTCCATTAAATTTTTGTGCAAGTTATGTGTACAGCTGAATCTCTACCACCTCTATAAACAAACCAATCTATACAATGAGACCACTTTTCATGATCCAAACTTTCCCTTGAGCTCCTAAAATGCTGTCTAATATTTAAAAAGACAGAAGGTACAACTGTCGCTTATAGAATAAGGGGAAAAGATGCCTTATATCTGATAACAGATTTTGTGTCATATTCAATAGTTGACAAAGTCTGTTGTCAGATGAACTGTCACTGATTCATTCAAGACAAAAGGCGAGCGCATTCTGCGTTCTGTGAGAATTTAGCAGGGTGCATAATGACTTGGACAACGATGACAAATGATATGATGACGTCACAGCTTTTCCGCATAGTTGCTTAGTCTCGATCATTTAGGATCCTGTGTGGCTGCTTGCTAGAAGGACATCATATCAGCCTTTGTGTCAAAGGCTAATTATTTTTAATCTCAAGTGCAAAGGTCAAAACAGGCCACGTTTTTCTCATTTTTGTAAATAATTTCCTTTTGTAAATGATTCCTTTTGTTAAATTACTTTTCTTAAATTACTTAACGTATTTCCATACGACATATTACCGCCTAAGGCAGGAACGTCTAGATCTACACAGAAGATAGTTAGATGTCAAAACAGGAAGAAGAAGGTGGATTTTTCTTTTCAAAAGACAAAATGGAAGCATTCATATTGTCAAACGAATATACAGTTTAAATATAGATTATAGTTGGATGTCATTAGAGCATATGTGAAACAAAAACTGGAATTGGACTACTTATCTCATTAAAATAAAGGTAAGTAGATCTAGACCTTTGTTTTTTTGGTTAATTGAGTACTGCTATACTGATATGCCGCAGTATGCAGCAGTAGTCTGCCTATGGTAGGGCTCATCAAAATGAGCAGTAATTTACTGAGTAAATATATCTTAAATGCATCAATGTGAAAACCTGATCCCACAACCAATCCAGAGAGTGGGTTCTAGATTAGCAAATATGATGTTTTTTATTTGTTTTTAGTCAGAACATCAAATGAATGTCCATGAATATCCTTGTGATTCTTATTTACCCGAGGAGTAAAATCCACCTTTATTTTGACCACTTTAATGTGATTGTTTATTTTTTGCGAGAGTCATTTACAACATATGTTTCTTTCATTTCCAGGCTGCTGCCAACACTATGCAACCATCACTGCTGGAAGTATCACTTCACTTCATGATCCCTGATGAAATCATTACCATTTAAAGAACGGAACATTTTGATGATTGTCTTTCAATGATGTAATCTATTTAAGACGATCATTATCCTAGAATATAATACTGTGCAAATTGGTCTGATTTGGTTCATATCAATGTGAAACTGTCACCTACTTATAAAACCATAAGCAATATTTATAACAGATATGGTCAATTTTTTGATTCTGTAGGTGAAGATTTATTTTTTTTAAAGGAACCTTTGTAACATTTTAGATATTGGTGAAAAGCTTATGAAAAAACAAGAAAATGAATGGAAGGGAAATGTATTAAGAAAACCTAAGTTAAGATTATATAAATTGTTTAAACAGTCCTTTGTTGTAGAAAACTATGTCAAGTTTAATTTAACTGCAAAGCAACTGTCTGTTACAGCACAACTTCGAGTTGGTATTTTGCCCCTTAACATTGAAACTGGGCGATTCAAAAATTTAAAGCTGGAAGATAGACATTGTACATTATGTAACCTAAAAAGCAGTAGAAAGTGAAATCCATTTTGAATGTCATTGTTATGACAATTTACTTAAAGAAATGTTTAGAACGTATTTACATTTATTCATCCAAACTTTAATGAACTGCGAAATGAAAATAGATTATGTATTCTTTTTTGAAAGGTATCATAGAATTTTCTCAAAATGTATACTTGATTGGTTTAGTTTAAGAAAAGAAAAATTATTTAATAATTGATATTGTATGGTGTATATAGATCTATGTGTATATATTGTTACCTTTACTTACTTATTTATAATTCTATATGTTTTGAAGCTTTGACATTATAAGCCCATTGGGCTGGGCATAATATATGTGTATATATTTAAATGTACAAATTGTATATGGCATTGTCACAATAATAAATGTATTAAAACCTAAACCTATATTTTATTTCTTTACTTTTATATCCTTGTGTGATTTAAAAATATTGTTAATTATTAAACTATGATATTTATAATACTTGTCTTTTTTTACAAGTTATTATTATTTGGTTTGACAATGTTATTATGTAAAGTAGAATTTTTAAAACGATAATCCATCAATACTTTAACTCAAATAACATTGGTTATTATAAAATAGTAATATTTAAAAAACTAGATGTCATTTAATATGTTTATGTGATATTAATGGCTACCAAGTTTTCAAGTTTTCTTTCGAAGTCATGTTTATTTATGTAATAGATATTATAGTGTATTCCCAATCTTTAGATTATGTGCTCTTTATTTATCTGTAAGCCATTCATATAAAAATTAATAAAGTTATAGAATTAGGGCTGTGTAAATGATATTTATCAAAATTATTTGGAACATCACAATTTCTCAAAATTTCACAGTTTTGAAGTTGTCACCATTTTTATGGCAGCTACAGTCTACCCAGAAATTATCATTTTTACACTCACTAGCCTTTCCTGAATGTTCCAGTTGAGTGGGCTGAGGACACATGAAAATAAAATATGTATGTTGTAAAATAATATATATTCTGAACTCATGTTCATCTGTAGCCACCCTGAATATCAAGGGCTCAATATATATGCCCAAAACTTGCTTTTAAGCTGCAGACCAGGAACCGATATTACATAGAGTGTCTGTAGCCATACTGCAACAGAAAGGTTAATCCATTTTGGATTGGAATTTTGGATTCTTTTGTACATATATGTTGATTGATTAATCCATGTATTGTATGGAGTGGTAATGGGGTTATAAGGCCTGGTTGGCAATATCTGGAATGCCCAAGTTATTTGGCTCTTCAACATCACATGTTCTTGCCATTTACCCACATACCATTTTTTCCTACTTCAATCATGCCAGATTACCATCTGTCTCCTAAATCCTTACAAACCTCTTTTAGCTTGATAATTCCAGGAAGAGCAATAATATTGAACACGATCGTAAGTGTGTATATTAACGTTGACTACACTCTACAAACTCCTTATATAACTACATGTATCTTAATATGTATGTGGAAGGCTGCAAATTATGATACATATACCAGTAATGATACAGATTTCAGACCCAAAAAATATTTTAATACTAATTGCACCTTCAAAATACTGATTACACCATTTTTAGCTTTATGCCATTCCTATCAATCATTTACTGTACGAATTTTATATAATATAACAAAAAATTAGCGTACAATGATATACTCATGATACTGGTCTGTGTAAAATGTTGAGGAGACTGCAGGTAGATGGGACACAGACTGGGGGGTACCTGTAAATGGAACACTGGGTAGCATGGGACTGGGGGAAGATGGTCACTATGTAGCATTGGACACATCACTCTCCTTCGGATATTAGTTAAGCAATACCAACTGTGATGTCTTCAGTTTAATAGGAAATACAGTACCCAGTTTGAATTGATGACATCACGGCTGATCTTACCTAATCAATGTCCAATACAACTGACACGTTCGAATTCTATGTTACCCCATGTACCATCTACCCCCAGTCCAATGTTACCCAGTGTCCCATCTACCCCAGTGTCCATTACTTATTAAATGTCAAGTCTGTGTAGTAACAAATATGTACATGGAATAAACCTCCCTTGCCCAGCTCAAGTTTACAATCGTTTTGGGGGTCACATATAGGTGACTACCAATTGTTGCTCTAAAGGATTACTTCTTTACAAAGAAAGGTAGGTCTATCATCATTGATCCCATAATATTGTAATATTTAATATGATTAACTCGTAATCATGGCCTGGAAATGAGACAATCTATATGTTCTGATATTAAAACATGTCACATAAATCCAACAGGCAAAGTAAAAGGAATATCGTGATTACTTTAGTATGTTATTTAAAAAGTAGAAAAAGTTGTTTAGATCTAGTAGTCTGAGTCCTTAAGTCTAGATAGCCTCGTTCAACTAGATTTTATTGAATAGTTGAGAGCGCAGACACTGAAGAGCCTGGTTGATCGAGACTAAAATCTAGACAGTTCTCCTTGCTCACTTACTTTTCCAGATAATTTCTAGCACACAAACAATCCATTTTCTAAATAAATATAAAAAGCATTTTATGCAATTAATACTGTACCCTTCAGTGAATTAGTGAATTTGAAAAAATTTGTTTGTGAGCTGATCAAGACATAGATCTAGAGATTTAAGAATGTCCGTCCAGCACCAGCAAGCCAAAGATCAGGTAACGTGTGGAATATGGATAGATCTACTGTATTATTATTAATAATATAATCTCTATCTTGCATAGTATGCTCATGTTTAAAATAATAAAAATGTTCGACTCTACACTTCGCGGCCCGATATTACATTCACTATATTTACAACAGTTTTTCGCGTATCTTATAGATCTAGACTAGTAGTATATCAGTGGTTTGTTTTATATCGGGGTGGGGGGGGGGTGCATGGGGGGCTCCGTGTGGGGCACAGCTGCGTTTTATAAAGCAAATTAAATGACGTGAAGTGAAAAATACTAATTAACCTCATATTGAAACTGGATATGTAGACTATATATAGTTGTCATTGGATCCCACTTCATTTGTTTTATAAATAGCGCCTGCATTAACCACAAATACGTGGCTTAGTCCTTGGTGTCCCAGTGCACCGGGTGGGGGGGGGGGCAGTTAGTTATTTTCTATGTGTCAATCTATGTCCATGTACATTCGTTAATTACTGCAATAATACATTTCTGTCTACAATAACGTTGACGACCTTCAAATAATGATCCAGGCTGAACATTTCAGAAATTTGTGTTTACTGAGGCACAAAGAATGTATTTACTGGAAATGGTGGCTCAAGGGAAACGCTCACTTAAAGATCAAGTGCTTGCCTCAAAGGAGTTAGCCGTGCCTCTAGATAAAAATCAAGGCAAGTTTATTAAAAAAATATCACATGAATTTGGTTAAATGATAATTGATTGACAGTTTATATAAACATCAAGGTAACTAAGTTCATGGCTTTCTAATTACAGAACTGGTTTACTAATCATGCCAGGAAAACGCCAAAAACACGCAAACCATCATTTCAGTGCGGTCCATCTGCTATGAATATTTGGCAGCAAGAAAATGGTATTGGTATGTGACAATTTTGATTATATTATATCATTGTTTTATTAAGCTGTTCATATTAAACAGCATCAATACCGTCATTAGCTATATTGCATTTTTTATTTTTTGCATTCGCAGAAGTTGGGAAGCAGTCTAACTGGACCTCATTGACTGCTGATGTAAAAGAAGACTACCGACAAAAAGGCACTGAAAAAAACAATGTCACATCAACATCTAGTGGCATAGACATTGAACTACACGTTCAAAGAAAATGGAGAGAGGTTGACAACATTGTAAGTATATTGCAATAGAGCACTCCACACCCAGTTCGTGTGCACACCCAGTTCATGTGTTATTCAAATAAAATTGTTATGCTCCAAACAATTAGCCACACAATATTACTACTTTAAAAATTATTGCTTTCCCGGTGCCAAAGTGAAAAAATAAAATTTCTACTAAGATCTAATGTAAATAAACATGTTCAAATCCCCGATTATCGCCACGCACGAACTGGGTGTGCATGCAACAAATTGCACCATAGATCATATAATTTTAATGAATCATAATAATTGTGTTTATCATGCGACAATATATAAGTAAGTAGCTTTATTTTGACACATCAAACACTATTGTGGGTTCATTAATAGCTGTGTTACGATTGTTTAAACATTAAAATGCACGAACTGGGTGTGCAGTGCTCTAATGATTGTTAATTTTTAGTTATTGCACATCTGTAAGATGTCTAACTGTCCACATTTATTCACAGATAAAAGGACTTGAAGAACTTGGTGTGTCTTCAATATTCTGCAGCACAATCAAGTCCTCAGAACTATTCACTGTTCTGAGTGACAAAGGTACTGGGGAGGCTTTCCTCCAGAAAGAAAATATTGCAAAAAAAATTTGTAGAAAGTATTGGTATGTATTTAGTTATCTATACACTTTCATTGAAATAGTTGATGACTTAATTTGTTATAATACTAAACATACTAATATACATCTAGGGATTCAAGAAAGAGAAAAAAAAAGGGATTCAGAGAAAACAAGTTTGGAACAAGAAGTGAGGTCAAGCCTAAATGCCCTGTTTAGTAAGTAGAAATTTATAGTGGGTTAGAGCAGAAAATTTCAAACACATTTTACAGTATTATGCATTATTTACTTGTATCATTTTGCCAGTATAACCAGAAGCAACAGTTATTGATAATAAAAATCTTTTTCAGAAAGACAAATTGGCTGTACGGGCAACACTGTACCGTACCGAGCAGTTAAAAGTGGCCACCACCTTGTCGAAGGCTGGCCTCTAGAAAAATTTGAGCCACCATCGTACTGGGGAATTCCACAGTTATCTAGAATCAAACAGGCCCTAGACACTGATTCTATTCTCTTTAAAAGGTTTGTGGTCTACTTGAGTACTTGCTAGATTAGACTATATGGGTAAATGTTTGTACACTTTAATATCTGATATAGAGTACTACATATTAATATCAAAATTCATCACAAATTTTGTTTATTGAAATGAAGTACTATTATATATCAATTCTTATTTCAGGTGTGATTTAGCAACCGAACATCCTGCTGCCTCACAACAAATGGACAACGTATTTTCAGACTTAGATGGTAAGTATTCTTACTAACACACCATCAGCGTTGCATAGTAGGTATGCTTACTGTCTAAGACCGTTTATCCTGGTAAGTAAATATACTTACTAACTAACGAAATATAGTAGACATACATACTATCAATAACGTAACATGGAAAGTACGGGGAAAAAAAAAAAAAAAAAAGCGTAGCTCTTGGTAAATATTATTATTGTACATGTATAACATGTATGTACATGTAGGCTCCCTAATATGAGTCGCTTTTGATTGCCAATGCCAAAAGACCCCATGATGATTATTTTTTGGTTTAAGTTTTGAGTACGGGGAGGGTGTTAAAAAAGGGGACGAATTGTGATATACATTGTGTGTGCCGTGGTTGAGTATTGTGGTGCGCATGCTGAGGGGTCCAGAGGCATGCTTCCTCAGAAACGTTGGACATTCTCCATCCTCTTAAGTGTGTTCTGTGCCATTTTCAGCACCAAATTCATTCAAGTAAAGCTGGCTGAAATTTTACACCTACAGTCTGTTTTTCGAAAATGAAATAAAAATTTTAGGTGCGTTTTAAACCCCTAAAAATGCAACGATTATAAACCTCCTTAAAAATATTGCAATGTAGTGAGACAAAAATAGTGTATCAATCCTAAAATTTTTATTTTAGTGTTCAGTACCATTTTTGTATTATCATAGAAAACGTTACATCATGAACTTGCCGTCAACATTTTGACTGTAAACTCAATGACCTCCTAGTGTAAGACACAAGCCTTTTATTTATTAACAAAATACAAAAATATATTCAGATGGAATCTTGTCAATACACTTTTCAAGCCCTCCAGCAACAGCTATTTCAGTTTCAAAATTGAGATTGCTTAGTATAAATTTTTAAAGTGCATTCTTTCAGATGCCTCTCACAACACGTCACCATCTCTTGTGGTCAGAATTACAGATGGAAGTAATGGTAAGTTGATTGCTTTGACAAAGATACACTTCATGTCCATACTACGCAACATTTAATTTACTTTTTTACTATCAATTATAAAAGATCTCATTTAAGTATACCAGATATCCCTATTCATTACTTTCTAAGGGGTACACAAATCATGTAATATATTCCACATATAGCTATTTTACTCATGGAAAAAACGCAAATAACATATGAAGTAATATTGAAAGTAGAACTAAATTTACAGGGCTCATATGAGACATATGGGCATCCAGCAACCAGGTTTGGCTGGGTTTCGTACAGGCGGGTTTTATCCTGCGGTTTTGTACAGTTTTTGTAAAGTAAAATTGTACGAAAACTTTATGTGGTTATTTTATAGCTTTATTTCTCTTAAATAGGTTTTTATAAATCTCATTTTTCTGTGTATTTCAGAAACACAAGAACATGTTTTTTTACAAGTGCCATATTTGCAGAATAATGTTGTGACCCTTGTTGCAATGAATGAAGGTAAATACATGAAAATACTTGTAACACTTGAATTGAAAATATTTTATTTATCACAGACACATTACAAACACTGCAATTATTAAGGAGCACTAAAAATATATATATTTTTATATATATCTGACATCTGATACTCAGAGTGTGCGTTATATATTGACAGACACAATTTGTGAGCTGTCACAAAAGTTCAGCACATTTTATACAGCATCTCCTCGATTCATTTTTCAAATCCCTACATGACAGAGCCCTGAACATATTAAGATCTTGTTATCAATCAATTTCATTTTTTTTTCTGTGTATTTCAGAAACCCCAGGAAAGTGTGCCATCTATGGAGCCAGATGTGACCCTTGTCACAATGAATGAAGGTAAATACATAAAAATACTTTTAGATTAAGAGGATTCTTTTTCCAAGTCTATAGAGCTATATCACATAGCCTCTGCCGGGACTTGAACCCTGGACCACTACCACTGTGGCACCTATTCACCTAGCACTTAAGGCAGGCACATTAGACCACTCGGCTATCACAATATATCTATATAAAAATACTTGTAACACTAATTGTCAATGAGTTAGTGGTGTAAGACACAAATTTGTAGGCTATTCGCAAAACTCAACACATTTAGATTAGATATTCTCTATACATTTTTCAAATCCCTACACTACAACTATTTATCAGACATTGCTTACACTTTCAATGTGCACTCTTTCAGATGCTGCTGAAGAACAACCTGTGCAAAAAGCCTGCAAAGTCTTCTGATGAAAGTGATTCAGAAGATGACGTTCCTCTTGTAAGTATAAAATATGAATAGTGTGACACAAGGTTCCTAAATTGGGTTTTATACTTCAACATTAATTTTTGTATACTGTCTATTTATAAACATACATGTAGAAGCATTGTCATTAATTTTCCTTTTCATAGATCACAAGGTCCATAGTCTCATCTATTGCTAACAATGAAAGAGCTTGCATGTGTTAAAAATATTCGCCTTAATATTTAATATTTCGTTTGTTGTGTTATTACAGAAAAAGGCTGAAACAAAGTCCACTACAGGCGGGTAGTATGGTATTGGTGGACTACCATAATGAATGGCCAGCACTAGGACAAGTGAAAAAAAATTTTTGACGACAAAAATTCATATTAAATGGTTTACTGACCACAATGATGAACCAGGCACAATAGATGGCGCCTGGTTTCCGTCCAAGAAGTGGGCCAAACTGGACCAGATGCGATAAAGATAAAAGTATACTACACATTTGGTAGTCTTCAAGATAATTTGTTACCACCAGAAGCCAAAAAAAGCGGCATTAAAACATAGATCATGATTTATTATTATTTTCTTATCATTTATATGCACTATTTTATTGTTGAGGTGATTATTTTATCAGAGATTTGTTATCAAAGTATGGATTCAATTTGCTTGTCAAAGTTATTTTTAGTCAGGTCATGAGCATTTCCTTTGGATAGAATTGTAACATTATTTACCTTTTTGTAAATGCATTTTCTTCCGGCATAAGGGACACATTACAAATAGTTCATATGCACTTCCTAATTGATTTTTATTTCTATGTATTAATTACTGTGTATACGTTGTTCCATGGTTATGTAGTGGCTAATGTAAGTCATATAATATACACATACTTTTTAAGACATCTTTGTTTCTTGCAACAATACATATCCATATACATGTATAGGTATTTGAAGAGTGCAATTTGTTTGGTGTACAACTCTGGGAATACAAAGCCTGTGATTGGTCACATTTTAAATGATCATTAGTTATACTTCACATCTGTGATACTCAGAGTGAAAACTCCCAGCTGACTTTTTAATATTTAATAGGTTTCAGAATTCTGAGAAAATGTGTGATGTTAAGGTATATGCTAAATAAAGAGTGAAGTGCATCAGAATTAACTTTCATTGTTGGAATGTTATATTTGTTTTCTCATCAAAAACCTTCATAGTGTTACTGACTAATCTTAATGATAACATTTACAAACATGATGGTGGCGATTGATGACAGATTGGGGACTTTCATTTGCAGCCCACATGATCCTTAAAACATTGACTAAATCAGTGTTTCATGATAAAATCCAGGATGAAAAAGATGCTAATATTGCTTCTCTAAACTAGGACTATCTAAAGTTTTGCTTAATAAAAAGTTCTGACCAATACCAATTTAGTTGATAGCTCTGATCACATGCTCCCATAAAGATTTTTGTAAAGTCTCCATTTCCAATTGTTCCACAAAATGTGCACACACTTGCACTTCTGTAAAAGCCACTATTACAGTGTATTACCAATTCTGCTGTGGTACATTATAAAAAAAACGTATAGCAGAAAAGAACAGGTAGCTATGCATACGCTTTAACTTAGTTCGTATTATTGCATGGTGTGTATAAAAGTCTTCTCCATAAGTTTGCGACTGCTAAATTGTAATCTCAAACATTAATGTCCTCATTATCTGATTCACAT
>JAGTTF010002111.1:9636-34512 GCA_019095985.1 Streblospio benedicti | reverse complement strand
ATTTTTTCTTAAATTGCTGCTTAAGTACTGCTTATTGAATAAACTGTCCCATTCATATTTATTGTTGCATTAGACACTGTTAACTTAACATAACTACTACCGCCTAACACTCTCTAAATACTTAAAAATAAGAGAAAACATGTGTTTACCTTGTCCTCCATCCTGCATCTTGATGGGGTAACTGCAGGATTTACCCCATCGGCTTTACCCCCGGTGATATTGCAGGAATGCATCAATTCACAACAAAAGTGTAAAAAATATTACCTTTTCATTTTGAATTAAAATTGAGCGTTCTCCCTTCTGTGACAAAAAAAAGGATGAGCGCCCCTCCCCCACCAAATGACAGCCCTGCTGCACAATTAATGATGCTGGCTCCATTACCTATGCATATATAGATTTTGACCAAGTTTGACTACACACCTGCTTTATTTGTTCTGTATGTGATATTTTTCCAATCCAGTGCTATAGCCTTGTCATAGTGCTTGAGCGCAGTCTCAAAATTCCTCTTTGTGTAGGCAGCATTACCAAGCTCCTTCTCCTGTAACGCCTGCAACATATTTCATCAAACTTTATCAACGTTCCTATGATAGTGAGATGTTATAGTCACAAATACAGCAACCATGTTGTTCTACATTGGCAAAGGTACCAATGTGTTTTTAATCGCTTTTCTAAATATATAATTTACAGCTCCAGTTAAGGCACAAGTTGTCACAAAATCATAATACATTTTATCAAAATCATAAAGAACTCATGTGGTGTTAGGTGGTGTCAGTTGGGTCTATTAGTAGCCTCCCAAGCATTGGAGTGTAACATGTATCATATGCAAATATAAGCATGTCTCTCGGCTGAACAACAACCAGGTCTGTTTCTAAATTCTAAATCTACATTGTTAATAAGAAATGAAAAACTTTTGGAAAAGACAGTCCAAGTTATTGATATATACAAGATACAATGACACTCTTCGATAAAATCTTCCGTAATCTTCAACTGAATCTTCAACTAAAATCATCAGCTGAATTTATGAACTACTCAACTTCACTCTTCTGTTGCTATTGATATCAGCTGGTGACAACCTGGTGTTATACATGTAAAAAGCTAAAAAGGAAAGTACATTTTGAAGGAAAAGTTGATTTCTCAAGGACAGTATGTGAAGGTCAAGAGGCAACATTATCAAGGACAGTTATATTTATTTTGTTATTGGGACATATTTATATCTATTGTATATTGTGGCAAACTGCGTATTAAAATGGTTTGTTAAAATCTTTGACAAATTTATTTATTTTTTTCATCTTTGTGACACAAGTGTTAACACTTTTGAAAAGACAATTGCATAGAATTATTGTGACCTTAAAGAAATGCATTTGCGAGACTAAACAAACCTGTCCTATTATGCTCGACTAACTGCATCAATGGCAACTGAATCAATGAATGGGGCTTTGAAAAAAAAATAATTATCAGAATGAAAGACAGTAAATATCGAGGGGTTACCAGTAATTCTACTAAAACTCCTTCAAAATCCATCACCCAAAATTCCAGGCACATTATGTACTTTGTGATTTCTCAATTTGCTTGGAAAGATAATCAAAGGACTGAGACTCCTGAAAAGCCTAGCTTGAGAGTGTTATGCGGCTGGGAGTGCATCGTAAAATTTTTCTTCAAATGCAGTCAGTAGAAATATAAAACAGTTAGCAACACATTGTCTATCCCTAGATAGATGACTAAATACAAATTCATCCCCTTGATGATAGTCAGCACTGCATAACACTTTATAACCCATCCTATTTGTCTTTTTCCAGCTTATGGTGAGTAATAAGGCAAATACTAGTCTAGCACAATCATTTCATTTTCTCTAAAAAAACTTCTTATCTGTGTACATAACTGTGTCAGCGACATAATAAAGCAAATTTCTTGTTGGTCTAAACTTGTAGTGGGACAATTGGCCCCTTTGGTAAGGCAAATCAACGGGTCAATTCTGTACTTGATGGGCCAATACTTTTGCGGTAAATTTTGACCATGCAGTTTCAATAAATAATATTTTAAAAATTACTCCAGTGTTCACTTTTATGCTGAGTAACCATGACTTATAGTGAAATAAAGTACAATGGTTTAAGTAATGTTTTTCATATTTTATTTATTCACACATCATAAAGGCGGCAGTAATATTTTATCAGATGTTCCAAATCATTGATCTAAAATCAAGAACATTTGTTTCATTTTATCTTAAATGATATTTAAGGGACTGTGAACTCCTTTCTTAGGATTTTATTAAACTTTGATTTTCTCACTATTAGGGCTTCAATTCTTACAAATTACGCCTTATTTTGTAAATGATTATCTAATCTAACCGCAACACGTTTTGAATTGTATAGATTGATGAAAAAATATTTTTATAAAGCAATTAATGAAAAAATGACAACTTTGCTGTCAAGCGGCGGTTATAACTGATAGTAAAACATCGAAATGACCAAAATCACTATCCAGTTACAAAATTTGTATATTTATCTAGAAAACCTTGCTTCAATTTTTTTATATTTTTCTATTTATCATTTTACATGCATTTTAAGTTTTAAAACCACCTATTTTTCCGAATTTTCTTGCAAATCAATACAAAAACGTTCATAATTCATCAACGAAATAAAAAAATCAAAATCCCTAATAAGGTTTCTTCAGAATGCATATATCTTCAAATATATACACGTTTGTGAAAATTTGACTTCATGGTTAGGAGAAATATAAAAAGAAAAAATTCATCCACTATGCAAACTTAGTTTTAAGAAAATGGGCTTTAAACATGGCCTATCAATATACAATAATAGTAGTTGCTGTCTATAAAATGTATCATATAAGAAAGACTATTGATGATAAAATGTTCATTTTTAAAAGATGTTGTTCTTTATCATTTATAGCATACAAAAGATTGAAAATGTAAAAATTTAATTTTAGTCCATATAACCTTATAAGCCTGCAAAGAATGAGTCATTGTTTTTCACTCCAGCTTGGTCTTCACAAAATGCGTTGTAATGGGAAAACTATTGAAGATAAAAGGTCCATTTCAAAACATGTTGTTCTTCATAGTTTACAGTATAATAAACATTAAAAAGTTGGAAAAGAATATTTTTTTCTTAAAGAGTTCACAGTACCCTTAACATGCACAGGCAGAAAAATAACATCAACATGCATCTTACTACACTAAAAATCCTATGGATTGCTGATTAAAAATTGACCTTCATAATACCATGTTAATCTTGATAACCATTATTTATTCTTTTTTACTGTATTTGTACTGTTTTATATTGTATTTCTATTTTAGTTTTTGACAAGGAACCTACATGGTTTGAAAACGTTTATGAAAATAAAGAAAAATTAAAAAATTCAAAATTAAATCATTGAGATTATATTTACACAGCATAAAAGCAACATTACAAAACAAAATGATCACTTACTACAAACCTGTCTGCACATTGCCCAGTGGGTAAAACGATTATTTTTGATAACTGTAAGCGCATTAATGGCGGTTTTACCCGCTCTTGCTAACGCTTTAAATAACTCTGAACAATATTGTGACACGGGTGGCGTATTAATTTTGACAATGTAATAGCTACAATGTAATTGGCGCTTTGACAGCTCATTAACATCGGCTGCTTCAGTTTCATTGATAAATTCAAATTGGGCACTAATTTCACAGCGTATGGATGTGCTTAGAGTAAACGTAGTGGCGGTGGACAGGGAGCATAATAAAAACGCCCACGACGACTATAATGCTCGAGTCTTCTTGGCTCGGCTTTAAAATTAAGCCAAAAAACTCAAGCTATTTTGGGCCATAGCAGTTTGACTAATTAAAGGAGCTTCAACAAAATACAGTGGACATTAATTGAGGGCTTAGTCCTAAAACTAATAACAGTCACATATAAATTTGTGTGCTGCTATATCTAATATGACATTTGAATTATATATTTTAAATGAATCACTCTGCTTCTCTTTAAAACACTATGTCATGTATGTGTATTGTCTATGTTAGCTGAACCAGAGTAACCCAAATGCAAATATTGAGTGTATTTTGTGAAGTAGCACATGATTGTGGTTTCAAATTATTTTAGTACTAAACCTGTAGCATAACATTTACGGAAATGCACAGAGATTGGTAATTTATACATAAAATCATGATATTCGAATGGCATGGATATAACCACAGCAATTGATGGTATTTTCATTAAAAAACTCTAATTGTAGATTGATATGACACCAATTTTGTTGGGGTGTGGAAGCGCTTATCGTCTGGTTTTTACCTTTTCATTATTTCATTATTAATTTCCTCAAAGTCTTTTTTCAAAAGACAAGTTTTAAACTCTTCTTCTTTGATTTAACTTGTGCCTTCGTTCATGAAGATTATGCAACTAGGATGTGCATACTAACGCATTAGATAAGAAAAGGAAAGTGTAGATAAAAAACGGTTGGAGCTTAGTGTCCAGCTACCATGACTTGAAGGCCCTCCAGGGAGATGGTGCCATCACTGTGGCAGCGTGTACCAGCAGGGTATGAAATAGAGCCTAATTCGGCCCGGTGCAGGCTGATTTTGGCCTGGAGCCGGCTGGCTTTAAAAGTTCCGCGGCCCAGTGGGCAGGCTACTTTTGGGATTTCTAAATATGAACATAATGAAGAGCAGTACACTTTTTGCCAAGGCCGTTACTTTTTATGGTTGCCGGCCCTGTGAAAATAATAAGCAATTTTTGATGATTTTTTCATACCCATACAGCCCCGATTGGGTTGGTTAAGAACTATCGCATACGAAGAGTCTGTAGGCTATGAACTCAACTCAGAATTCAACACGATTTTCAGCAAAAGCGATTGGGCGGATGACCCCGTGTTGAAATGCGGGTGACCCGAGCGAATGGCGTACATCACGTTCGCAAAATAACTGGATCACCCGTACGTTGATAAGCGTGGTGGTTTGACCTACTGTACTCAATTATGGATAACGTAACACTTTCATATCGGCTAAGGAGAAGTAATTAGACAAATAAAAACAGTGATGCCTCTATTTCTCAAAGTTTACATAGAAATGTCAAGGTACATTTAACAGTTTAATGGGGATACTAGCTGTCATTATCCCACTGAACGTTGCCACTTGAAATCCGTGGTCTGTCTGCGAATGTATGTTTATCAAAACGGGAATAGTTCAATGTTTAAGGTTGTGGAGCTTATAAAACTGCGTAATTATTCATACACCTATGTAAAATTTACTACTGAAACCGTTTTCATGCATACTAGATGATTATTTACAACATTTCTGAGTGGAAACGTTTAAAAAAAATTGTTGTTTATTCGGGATCGGCAAAATATCTGCGTAGTTGACACCATCATTTATTCGTTTTCAAAAGAAACACACGATATACGGAGCCGACCATGGAGCCATGCAGCTTTCATAAGACTGCTGTCAAACACCTTATCTGTGATCCGCCATTTGAATTGTCATAAAATATCCCTGACATGTCGTAATGCCCCGTTTCTCCCGTGATATTTCCGTATATCGGTCGTTGCTAAAAGGCAGACCATCAAAAAAGAATGACGGCGATGTGCATTTCGTTTTGTCACAATGTACTAGGTTGGAAATCGAGTTTTAATAAATTAAGAATAGATAAGATGTTTTTATTGTGACAAAACTTAAAACATTTTACTTATGAATATTAACAAAATTTGATACCACAGCAACCTACCAGTCATCACGGTATGCCGGGGTATTGATGTTGAAAAAAAATTAATTATCTCAAAAATGATTTTTTTATTATTTTCACGGGCCGGGGTATCACGGTAACCGGTTTCGGCGTGGTGTATCATATGAGGGTTTGGGCCTTAAGCAACTGCTTATGTACATATTAAAAGGCCCGCTGTTGTTTGATGGGATAATTGATTTTGTTAGTGGCAACAGGTCACTGAGAGTTATATAGCATGTGGAACCGGGTCTGGTGTCTTCTCTCCTCGACCTATATGTCCAACAAAGGTCTTGCACCCAGTTACACTAGAGAGGTTGTGTTGACGGTTCAGGAAAAACTGTGGCAGCTCGTTTTGAATTGTGCCAACTTGCTTTATGTTTTTTTGTTGGTGTGTGGGTCCCTATACGGTTGTGGATGCAGGAGCTCACCAGACACTCACGCATTAGTGTGCAGATTCAAAGCAGTGTTTGTAAAAATATATACCAAAAGATAGTATAATGCAATACTCACCATACCTGCTCCCATGGAGGTCAGCAAAAACCCTCAACGTCTGATTTACCATGGTGAGTTGCTATATCTATCGGCATATGACCGTGGCCATTTAAGCATAGTCATATCCGGCTCCATTATCAACAAGAGCTCTGATGTTTTTCCACTCTGCCATTAAACAGGATAACAGATATAAAAGTCAAAAATACATTGAGCTTGAGGCAAATATCTTGCCTTTATTTCTTCAGGGCAAACTCTCTTGCCTTGATCACAACCGAATGACGTCATCAAAACAGCACTGAAATATGTTACAACAAGAACCATCTTAGGTTCAAGATGCAAACACAAGGATGTGATATCGATCAGTCTGAAGTTAAGAACAAATGTGAAAGGACAACAAGCGAGTAACATCATACACAGGGCCGAAAGATCTTTGTTAAAGGTGAGAATAGGACAAACCGTGAATAAAATCAATGTTTTGGAAAGTGAGGTGAAAATTTTAAAGGCCAAGGTCGCCGACACACACTTCGTGTTTCTGAAATGAAATCGAGGCCAAAGTGGAGTGGTGGCGTGTGCAGAGACATGAGGAAGTTAAGAAAAGACAACAACAAAAGTTTTGTAAACTAACGGAAAAGGATGGAAAAGATAAGAATGCAGAGCCAAAAGAAGACCACGGAGACTAATGAATACATCTCTAGGTGGGTGAAGAATTGCTCTGACCGGATATTATCAGACCTCGATCTTGAGGAAAGGATTGAACTTTGCTGTGACACCAAAGAAACTACCAGTGGATGAACTAGTGACTGCTACTGAATCTGCGTGTAGGAATCTAAACCAGGGTGATGCTAGTGAACTCAGGGGGCGGATAGCGGATATAATTAGAAAGAACAGAAGGGTTAAGCACCAAAACATAGGGAAAGAGGAAAGACTTGCCATTGACGCCCTCAAACGGGATGATAGTATATTAATACTACCAGCAGATAAGGGCCGGGTAACTGTAGCGATGAACAAGAAGGACTACGTACATAAGTGCCATGATTTGCTGACCGATGACAAGACATACCAGAAGCTGAAAGGTGATCCCACAAACAGGTGATCCCACAAACAGGTACAAGAAACAGTTTGCAGATGTGTTACGTGAACTCAAACATAATGGTTCCATAGATGTACCGTTACACTGGAAATTATACCCGACTATTGACCAACCGCCGAGATTTTACGGTCTTCCAAAGGTACATAAGGCGAATATGCCCATGAGACCGATCGTGAGTTTCATTGGCACAATCTCCTATGAGTGTGCAAGATACTTGAGCACTGTCCTAGGGCCGTTGGTTGGTAAGACAGTCCACCACGTAAAAAACTCGAAGGAGTTTTGTGAGGAGATCATGGAATACACTCTAGAGGAAGATGAAGAACTTCGTTCGTTCGACGTGAGTGCTTTGTTCACGAGTGTCCCAGTAGATGCAGCACTAAAGGTGGTGGCAGATAAACTGAAAGCTGATAGTAGCTTAGCAAGTCGCACATCCCTTTCACCGGAGGAGGTGACGAAATTGTTGGAATTATGTTTAAAATGCACCTACTTCACATTCCAAGGTGAATATTTCCTGCAAATTCATGGTGCAGCCATGGGATCGCCAGTATCCCCGATAATCTGTAACCTATATATGGAAGATTTTGAGTGTAAGACCTTAGCTTCGGCTCCCCACCCACCCAGACTCTGGAAGAGATATGTGGACGATACGGTGGTCATTCAGAAAAGACAATACACGGATGAGTTCCAAGACCACCTGAACTCTATGGATAATTTTATTAAGTGGACCACGGAGGGAGAAAGCTTAGTGAATGGTGAGAGATCTTTACCTTTCTTAGACACTCTCATCCTGGTAAATGAAGACGGGTCCCTACGCACAAGAGTTTACAGAAAGTCGACGCATACAGATCAGTATCTGAACTTTGGGAGCAACCACCCGGTGGAACACAAGATAGGAGTGGTACGCACCTTGATGCATAGGGCTGATTGCGTAGTAAGCGACCCGTTGGAGTGCGAAAATGAGAAAAGACATTTAGGAAAGGTTTTGAAAATGAATGGATACCCGGAGAATGTGTTGTCCAGCAAGAAGTCAAGCAGGGACGAAAGTACCTCGTCTAAGGACAATGCCCAGGTTGAGCAAAAGAGGACGCCCCCAGTAGTTATACCCTATGTCAAGGGTGTGTCAGAACACATAAGGAGGGTGTTACATAGATACAACGTCCAGGCATTTTTCAAACCAGTGAACACACTTAGACAGTTGTTGGTAAGACCAAAGGATCCCATAGACAAGCAGAGAGTGATTGGTCCGGTATACCAGATCAAATGTAATGACTGTGATGCGTCCTACGTTGGGGAGACAGAACGATCCCTGAAAGCCAGATTCATGGAACACAGACGCCCAAGTTCCACGGGATCGGAAGTATCTCGCCACTTGCACTCCGACCAGGAGGGTCATGACATTTCAATTGAGGATACAAAAATCCTTTGTGTTGAATCTAAGTACTTTGAGCGTGGAGTAAAGGAAGCGATTCAGATACGGAGACTGAGACCTTCACTCAATAGAGATGGAGGCAGACACACCCTTCCTTCCATATGGAACAACGTGTTGACCCTTCAAGGGGGGGGGGACATGCAGCTGGGAACTCCCATGGCGCCAACAGTGACGACTTATGGCGTCATTCATGGTTGTGATCAAGGCAAGAGAAATCATGAATTTCTGTTATTCTCAAGGAAACCTAAGCTTCAATTTCCTGGTAACAGGTGAAAACCAAATGCAGTGTGTCGTTTGACAATCTAGATGTTAAACAGCAAATAACTGTCAGCGCCATGGTCAGCATATCCTGGCGTTAGTGAAAAGTTGCAGAATGGCTAGGAGTAAGTCCCAGGATGCAAGGATAAACTTCGTCCACAAAGATTATAAGTGACCTCTGCAGAACACTTCCTTCATAGAAACTGAAGAAAGAGGAAGTTTTAATGTTTCAGCATTATATACAAATGTACCTGTTATGGAAGCAATTAACATTTTAAAGTGAGTTTTTGTATGATGGTAATAGTGATAGTCCACCATTAGACTGTGACACGTTCATTGTACTAGCCAAAATCGTCATGTTGTGATGTCACACATGGTCGGTATTACAAACAAGTGGATGGACTAGGAATGGGGAGTCCACCAGACCCGCATCTGGCAAATGGATGGATGAGCAAATTTGATGACATAAACATTATTTAACAAGAGTCACAACATCAAACGAAAAAATAATTCTGATATGGAAGACAATAAACAAACCAGGAAAGCCCTCTCATTCAGTATAGAGCATATAATAATAGTACTAATGAGCTGTGTACCATAATAATGACTCTAAGAAAATTAAAATCGACCTTGCCATTCCTCCAACCATCTGTAGAGAAAATGATGAGAAGCGGAGTGGTACATAAAATAACCTGTCCTCGCCGGCTATGTCGAACAGACCAGCCGACATCTCCACCCAACCATGCATCCGAGAACATTCAAGGAATACAGGTCCAATGAATACAATGCAACACCACGATCACAGAAGAACATGTGGAGATCTTGAAAAACACTTCAAAGGTGATGCACTTCTAATTTACAAGCCTTTCTCCTGAATTTCCTTACATTTTCAACTGTTGATTTTAGGACATTATTCCACATATGAAAAAACATTAATAACTTTTCACCTTTGGGTGTTTTCTGTTGAACATGACGTACACAAAGTATTAGATTAAGTAATACTTGATGATTGTAAAAAATTTAAGGGTTAAAATTTGAATGCTCGTGAAATTTTGATAGTTTGACCTTGAAAGAGATCTCAAAGGTCAAATATTACAACAGTTTTAGAATCATACCTACCTATGACTTCCTGTCCATAAATAAAAAGTAAAATGGGTCTAATCTTTTTTATTTCAATTTTGAGGCCTTCAACTCGAGGGAATCGTTTTAGGGAGAATGAGCATACCCAAACACTGTCAAAATTAAATATCCCCCAACTTTACGAAAAGGTGCCATATAGGATTTACATATTCTGATTTTCCAATCTGGATATTTACTGATTGTCACAGTCTCCATAAATGTTTGGCGGTAGACTAGCAGTAGACTGGTGGTGCAGTTCATAAATCATTTTGCACAAACGTGTCTAAAAAATGTATGTGTGAGAAGGTACTCTGTGCACTGGATATTTTTACATTATACCCCATTCCATCAACAGTCGAGCACCACGGATTTGTGAAATCTGCCTGATTGGTGCGTTGAGGAGCACACACAGCCGTCTAAGAACGGCCTATTTTTTTATTGGGTGTGGATTGGTGCGCCACATTCACCTCACACCTCTTCAGCCCCTTAGACAGGATGCTAGTTTCAAGCCAGTTTCAGGCACATTGTAGGTGAGTAGAAGGGGTAGTGACAAGAGGCTATGTAATTATGGACCAATGCTCCAAAAACCAACTTCAGCAGATCTGATAGGACCTGCTCGTGATCATTCATTTGGGGGAGATTTGTCTTTCATTTGGCAGACTTAATCATATCTCGTGCTGTGAAATTGGCCAATTCAGAGCCAAGTCTCCTTGATGGTATTCACGCTTCCTCAATCAGGCCTTTTCACATCTTCTTGTGTTCAATCACCAATTTTACCTGTGCATTTACAGCAAACAAAGCTTCAATTCATCTCATCTGTGTCCCTCAATCAGGCCAATATGGCAAGACAAGTGAGAAAAGTTGAGAACAATTTTAACACTAAGCGCCCCATCTCACATCTATTCACCCAAACGTTAGGAATGAAGATGACTGATTTGCCTCAGACATATCCTCTAATCACAGGACTTACCATATCAAGCGCCCCTGGAGATGAGCAGACCAACCATCTCACTGTTCCCACGTAAGGCAGCGATGTGGATCAGTGGGTCACCTTGATCAACTGTGTTCACGCTGACTCCAGCCTCCAGGAGCTCTGTCACCAGGCGAATGTCTCCTCTTGCCACAGACTGGCCGATCATAGGACCAAGGCTGACCTGAAACACACATTGAACACGTCATATTTTGAATATTTTTCCAGCCCTCGCAAATGTCCTCTAATCCCTCCACTTACTGTATCAGCGCCCCTGGAGATAAGTAAATCGACCATCTTGCTATGGCCATACAAGGCAGCGATGTGGATCAGTGGGAGGCCTTGATACACTGTGTTGATGCTGACTCCAGCCTCGAGTAGTTCTGTCACCCGGCGTATGTCTCCTTTTGCCACAGACTGGCCGATCAGTGGACCAAGGTTGGTCTGAAACACACATAGAAAAAAAGTCATATTTTAGAATACATTTGTTTTACCATGTATTATGTAGAATGAAAACAATACCACTGAACCATTTCACAAACACCATAAAGGGTGGGCAGGCGGGCAGGTGGGTGGGTGGGTAGTACATACGTGCGTGCATGCGTGTGTTGTAAACAGTGGCAGAAATTGTAACTTCGCATCATAGATAGATCACCCCAGTTCTGTGGCAATTGTATGTACAAATGCCACAGTCCAAATCCCTAAATTACCTGCGTCTACAGCCAATCAGAGTAAAGCTCATTTGCATACATGAAACAATATTGCACGTAGTCATGGCCAAATGAGGTCGCTACGTTGGCCTGATATAACCATGATACCATTTTAACCAATCAGAAGCCACTGGGATTCCCCCATTTTACTAATAAGGACATGGTCAAATAAAGAGGAAAATATTATTCTTCATACTTTAATGATAACAGACATAATAGTAAATATGAACATACTTTTTAACAATATTGGAGACCACATACATTCTCACATAAAGATTTGAATCTTACTAGCAGACAAATTGCTTACAAAGTCACATAGCGATTGGTTTTGAAATATGTACTAAGGATTAAGATCCATGATTATTCCATGACCATAATGGTAGTAGTACTAGCACTGTCTCAGCTTCTGGGGATCTCAATTACATTTGGTTAGTACGGATGATGCCATTTTTATAGGTCACCTTTTCAAGCCTGTTGATGTATCATTGGGTCCTATTTTTAGATATTCGATATATCATTGGGTCCATATTTTGAGAAATTAATATACATGTATTGGGTCTTGATTTTTAAGACATTATATTTTAGGGTCTTATCTCTAGAATAATTATGCCATAGGGCAATGTAACTAATGATTGTGATGTGTGATGTGAAATTGCAATGAACTGCATTAATATTGAGCCAGTAGTAATGCTTGTAACATACATACTAGTTTTAATGAGAGATCATAACCCCATGTCCGCGATTTTCATCAAACAACCTCATCCTAACTGAAAATATTCTTGCACCAGACACTCAGGCATTAGTGTGCAGATTCAAACCAGTGTTTGTAAAGATATGCCAAAAGATAGTATAATGCAATACTTACCATATCTGCTCCCATGGAGGTCAGCAAACCCTCAATGTCTGATTTACCATGGTGAGTTGCTATATCTATCGGCATGTGACCGTGGCCGTTTCGAATAGTCATATCCGCTCCATTATCAACAAGAGCTCTGATGTTTTCCACTCTGCCGAATTGAGATGCCAAATGTAGTGCTGTGTTCTTGTCCTCATTCTGACTGACAGCATTGATGGAGACTCCAGCCTGGATGAGCTGAGTGATGACTTCTGGGTTAGCAGATTTGCACCCTCAGCAGCAGACATGAGGGATGTACGCCCAAGCTGGTTAACATTTTGCTGAAATACAACATGAATTGTATCATGAATAGTATTTAATTACACAACATGGGATGACAAGATAATGCAAAGATAAGACAATGTGGCATAAGTCATATTGATATATATTTGAGGCATGATATTGAATATTGGAAAATGTTATGGTGTTGCATAGCATACTACCGATGGGGTATGTTGTGATGTGGTATGTTGTGATATGGTATGTTATGGTATGTAGACAATATCGAAACACGTCACTAAAAATGGTGGTCATCTTGAATTTCAAGATGGCTGTCTATCGTGTACACATACAATATTTTTAGAGCTACACAGCATATTCAGTGTGTAAATATATTTTGACAAGGGTAGGACCCCAGGACTCGCCATATGATATTGAAATACACAAATAAACTTCAATCAACAGCTGGACAAATGAACACACGTCATTAACATGGTTAATTACGTCAGTTATTTGCTAAGAACAGGAGTGAATTATTAGTTTTTGAATTAAGCAACAAGCCAATAAGATTGTACTAAAAAGAAAGAAAAAAAAACATGTCATGAATTTTATACGCTTTCTTGATTTTAGGAAGTCATGTACACATGTACACATATAACATGTTCTATTTGCTATTTGCTAGACAATACATCAAATTACATGATTTAACACTAGAATCATGCATTTCTCTTATTCTCAAGGAAACCTTAGCTTCTGTTTCCCGTTAACGGGTGAAAACAAATGCAATGTGTCGGTTTGACAATCTAGATGTTAAAATATGCTCTCTACGCCATGGTCAGCATATCACAAGGTGGTGTGAAAAGTTGCAGAATGGCTAGCAGTAGTCCCAGGATGCAGGATAAACTCGTCCACAAAGATTATAAACGACACTCTGCAGAAAACTTCCTTGATAGAAACTGAAGAAATAGGAAGTTTTAATGTTTCATCATTATATACAAATGTATGGAAGCAATTAACATTTTAAAGTGAGTTTTGAATGATGGTAATAGTGATAGTCCACCAGTAGACCGTGACCGTGATGTCGTGATGTCCACACATGGTCGGTGTTACAAACAATCCCAGGACTTACCACATCAGCGCCCCTGGAGATGAGCAGACTGACCATCTCACTGTTCCCACGTAAGGCAGCGATGTGGATCAGTGGGTCGCCTTGATCAACTGTGTTCACGCTGACTCCAGCCTCCAAGAGTTCTGTCACCAGGCGAATGTCTCCTCTTGCCACAGACTGGCCGATCATAGGACCAAGGCTGACCTGAAACACACATTGAACACATTATATTTTGAAAATTTCCCCAGCCTTTGCAAATATCCTCTAATCCTTGCACTTACTGTATCAGCGCCCCTGGAGATGAGCAAACCGACCATCTTGCTATGGCCATACAAGGCAGCGATGTGGATCAGTGGGAGGCCTTGATACACTGTGTTGATGCTGACTCCAGCCTCGAGTAGTTCTGTCACCCGGTGTATGTCTCCTTTCGCCACAGACTGGCCGATCAGTGGACCAAGGCTGGCCTGAAACACACATATAAAAGTCATAATTTAGAATTCTTTTGTTTTACCATGTATTATGTAGAATGAAAACAGCTTAAAGTTACTGGTGCACTTACAGGTCGCATGATTCAGGCAAACACATTCACTGGGCATACATGCTGCTGCTTGCAATAACGCTGAAGCAGTTCACAAACACCATACTATGTGGGCGGGTGGGTGGGTGGGTAGTAAATACCTGGGTGCATGCGTGTGTTGTAAACAGTGGCAGAAATTGTAACTCCCATCATGGATAGATCACCCCAGTTCTGTGGCAATTGTATGTACAAATGCCACATTCCAAATCTCTAGAATTACATGCTTCTACAGCCAATCAGAGTAAAGCTCATTTGCATACAAGCTTTGAAACAATATTGCACGTAGTCATGGCCCAATGAGGTCGCTACTTTAGCTGATATAACCATGGTACCATTATAACCAATCAGAAGCCACTGGGATTCCCCATTTTACTAGTAACGACATGGTCAAATAAGAGAGGAAATAGTATTTTTAGTGCTTTAATTATACCAGATATAGTAAAATATGAACATACTTTTTAGCAATATTGAGACCACATACATTCTCACATAATGTTTTGAATCTTACTAGCAGACAAATTGCTTACAAAGTCACATAGCGAATGGTTTTGAAATATGTAATAAGGATTAAGATCCATGATTAATCCATGACCTTAATGGTAGTAGTACTAGCACTGTCTCAGCTTCTGGGGATCTCAATTACGTTTAGTTAGTACGGATGTGCCATTTTTAGGTCACCTTTTCCAGCCTGTTGATATATCATTGGTACAATTTTTAGATATTTGATATATCATTGGGTCCATATTTTGAGAAATTAGTATATTATTGGGTCTTGATTTTAGGACATTATATTTTAGGTTCTTATCTCTAGAAATAACTATACCATAGGGCAATTTGAATAATGATTGTGATGTGTGATGTGAAATTGCAATAAACTGACAGTAGATATGTTCATTTTTCATCTCTATCCTTGATGTAATGTTATCTATAAATGTGTGAAAAATGGTGTTTGGTTTGTGTATTTCTGTAGTATGTCATGGATGAACTTTGGGTTTAGTACATTTATGGGCATACTTTGAATGAATTTCACTATATTTTTGGGTATGCTTTTTGCAAATCTTACTATATTTATCGGTGCTGTTCCTGAAGTCAAAATGGCACACCCGTACCCAATTATACCCCCCACCCACCGACCCCCTGAGGAATAAACATGTATCAGGATATGAAACACAGTAGATCTAGATTTACTGTTTGCCATTTATGCTAGACATTTAGATCTGTACAAGTCTATATATTGCCACAGAACAGGGGTGCTGTTTTCATATACTGGAACATAATTATTCCAACAAAACATGTTGAAACGTTAAAACAATAAAGTCTTGCAGTTACTATCGCTATTATACTATGTATGCTACTGAGGTATCCTTATTTAGATCAAAATTAACTAAAATATATTTAGATGCACACAATATTTACTTCTAAAAACGAAACTAGTTCACACACAACCGGTGTGCAGAAGATCGTGAGTTCGATTCCATGACTTTCCAAATAACTTTACAAGCCTATCTCCTGAATTTCCTTACATTTTAACGGTTGATTCTAAGACATTATTCCACATAAAAACATATTAATAACTTTTCACACCTTTGGGTGTTTTTGTTGTTCAACATGACGTGCACAAAGTATTAGATTAAGTAATACTTGATGATTGTAAAAATGTAAGGGTGAAAAATTGAAATACTTGTGAAATTTTGATAGATTTTTGGGTAGAGATTATATGACGTGATAGGGCTTTCTCTAGGTCATCTGGGGTCCCATATCATTACATAAAATATGTTAATGACGGCCTGGAGGGATATTTGACTGGGGTTAAAGAACCAAGTGATGTACCCCTGGTTTTACTGGGTGAGATAGATCTAAAGGCAGCTTATATATAAACCCTATCCATTTGCGGGGGGGGGGGGGGGTTCCTCCTTCAAACTGCGGATTCAATCGTATCTCTGGTTAGGAAATGGACCGATTGTAAGGAAATTCTCCCTGATGGTCTTCACCCATCCCTTAATCACGCCTTTTCACCCATTCTCATGTCTAATCAGCTGAATTTAGCTGCGCCTTTACATCATATACAAAACTTCAACTCATCTCATGTTGAGCCAATTCTCCTCTTTAATTGTCTTCCCTTGTCCCTCAAATCAGGCCGATATGTCAAGTTGAGTAAGAACGAGTGAGAACTATTTAACATTAATTGCCCCATCTCGCCTCTACTCCACCGACCTTAGGTGCAAAGATGACTGATTTGCCTAACACATTTCCTCCCATCCCTGCACTTACTGTATCAGCGCCCCTGGAGATGAGCAGACTGACCATCTCACTGTTCCCACGTAAGGCAGCGATGTGGATCAGTGGGTCGCCTTGATCAACTGTGTTCACGCTGACTCCAGCCTCCAGGAGTTCTGTCACCAGGCGAATGTCTCCTCTTGCCACAGACTGGCCGATCATAGGACCAAGGCTGACCTGAAACACACATTGAACACATCATATTTTGAAATTTTCCCCAGCCCTCGGAAATGTCCTCTTATCCCTGCACTTACTGTATCAGCGCCTCTGGAGATGAGCAAACTGACCATCTCGCTGTGGCCATACAAGGCAGCGATGTGGATCAGTGGGAGGCCTTGATGCACTGTGTTGACGCTGACTCCAGCCTCAAGGAGTTCTTTCACTCGCTGTGTCTCTCCTTTTGCCACAGACTGCCCAATCAGTGGACCAAGGCTGGTCTGAAACACACATACAAAAGTCATTTTAGAATTTATTTGTGTTGCCATGTATTTTGTAGAATCTATACAACTAAACATTATTGATGCACTTACAGCTAACATGATTCAGGCAAATGCATTCATAATCCAGTCGTGGTACGTCATATTTAAGGCTTTGTGGGAAAAAAATAATGGGTATTTCATTTCTTGTTTCTATAGACCCTATAGACATTCAGAAAGAATCCTCATCGATCTGCCTTGGGCGCATATTTTTACAGTCAGTTGAATGTTTTGGATCAGAAACTGAATAATTATACCGTAGGGCTATGTGAAACGCATTTTATGTAAAATAAACTTATTTTCATTTTATTAGCATGCAACAAAGATTACATAAGCTTAAAATCAATATTCATGAGATTCATTGTCCGGGTCAGGTTTATGAATCTGGCTTGCCGTCATTCTCTGGTGACTTGTCGAGAATATCGACATTTTGTGCACTGGTAGGTTAAATTATTGGCATCGTATCGGCAGAGTACAAAGCAGTAGGGGCGGGACGAGTATTGAAGATTGAACTCGAGTACTCGATGTATAAAACTCAACTCGAACTCGAGTACTCGATCTTTAGATTACTCACTTACTTTGTTATCATTTTTACACCATAAAAGGCTAAATCATGTTTTAATGTGTTTGACATATTGAGAAACCGTTAAAAAGTACAGTAGCGATTTTTTAATAAAAACATTAATTCTAAGTAACACAATATTATATTATAAATATTTTAGATTAACAATACAAATTATAACTGTCCACCATACATAAATTACAGATGTCCACCATATATTACAAATGTCCATCATAATTTACAAATGTCCATCATAAATTACAAATGTCCAACTATGTATTCCAAATATCCATCATTTAAATCTTTTACATGGAGGCTCATCAGTAGCTTCATCCAGTTTTCGTTTCAATGTAGAGCTCAATTTGGCTTTGCATAAGTTACATGTAGTTGCTTTGAAAGCAGAATCGGACCTCATAGGCAACTGAGTGGCCTCTTATTGGCGTCTTAATGGTGGCTTACTATATAAAAGGCGGGTGACCACGTTTGGCAATACGCTACCAATACGATATCGTATTGATACAATATCATTCTGATGCCAACGCGCGGTCGCACAATGCAGGATAATGTTAGCGGACTCTGCTGTATGGCGGCTGATCGGGGGCCGTAGTGAGTGTATTGCCATCTTACTGGAATATGTTGCAGTTTTTTTTAATACGATGTCAGTACGCCACCCCCGAATTTAGTACATGTGACCTAGGGCCGTAGGCATAAGCCATAATTACAAGGTTATTAGTGTGCAGTAGTCCCAAGACTAGAGGATTAAGTTAATAGATTTCATATCACAATTTCCATCCATGAATCTTGGTTTAATACTTACATGCCTACTGAAAATCACCTGTATCCGATTTTGGCACTTTGCCAATCAAAGTTTCCCTTCCGGAGAACCATTTTAATTATTACTTATATTATTTTCCACTATAATTTCAATACTGTTTGAAATATGACCATCTTTTTAACCTTTGGATTTGTGGTTATATTACATCAAACTTGCTCATATCAATGTCCACTCATGGGCAATAGCTACTTACTTTAGCCATGTTTAGAACTCACCTGCAATCCAATGACAATAACATAGATGCAGGGTGAATCACACATCAAATAAGACTTTTTTCTGCTTTAATGCTTTGATTGCAAAGTAAACATCTTTATTGTCCATGAGTCAACATTGTTTTAGCAATGCTATGCTCTCTGAGCACTTTCGTTCTAGTGAAATGTTTTGACCACATATTACAGTTATATGATAGTTGACTTGGTGAATAGACATGAGTATAAGGATGATTTTATTAACAATATGTATGATTGCATTATGCTCAGGACAGTCAGCCCATGATTGTTTGCAAAATTGATGTTTGCATTATAAAGAATGTAAAAATGTGTATGAATGCATTTATAAGCCATGCTATGATATCAAGTCTTTATCATAAGGAATGGGAAATTAGTTATAGTGGGCAGGGAAGGTTAGTTTAGGCTTTGGCTATGCATATTTTCTCCAGTCATTGTGCATCCACTTTTGCGGAGTATAGCTTATTTTGTAGGTAATTTTATAATATAGTTGGAACTTTCATTACCAAATTAGTGCAAATTTTACTATATATGAATCACATTATCATAAATACAACATTGCAATCATTAAAAGACCATCTACCAACAACATTAACAGAATTATCTATAAAGATTTGCCTCAATATTTTTTCATCTGTGAAATGGCTGATTTTAACTGCATTTAATTTGTATGGCAATGCGAAATCACTCATTCCTATGATTGCTCAACAATACATAAGAGGTTATAATTTCTGAGAAAAAAGTGAATAATTTATCTTCAAATATATCGAAATCAGCAGAGACTGGAGTTCACAGTTAAGGGAAACAATTGATACTTTACAACTATTTAAACACTTTTTATAACTTTGTATAACTATTTCGATATTTAAATACTATCTAATCTTGTGTATCACATTATCAGGAATACAGCATTTCAACAATTAAACACTATCTACCAACAACATTATTAGAATTATTTATAAAGATTTGCCTCAATAGATCTGTGAAATGGCTGATTTTAACTGCATTTAAATTCCACAGGAACGCTAAATCGTCCATTTCCTATAATTGTTTAACAATACAAAAGAGTTAATAATCTCTGAAAAAAATATATATAGAACTTATCATCAAGTATTATATCAAACTAAATAGAGACTTGAGCTCACAGTTAAGGAGAATAATTGATCCTTTATAACCATTCTTGTACAATCAATACCCTTCAACCGCACATAGGCAAATAATATAGAGAAAGGAAGAAAGGCCACTAAATATAGAAATTACACTCTACTTGCTGGTAATATGTTTACCTGGTCGGTTGCAGAGTCCCTTCGACCAGGGTGGTCAGACAGCTGGTCAGATGTGGAGTCCCCTTGACCAGAGCGGTCAGGCACCTGGTCAGATGTGGAGTCCCCTTGACCAGGGCGGTCAGGCACCTGGTCATTGGAGTCCATCCTGGAGATTACAGCCAATAAGTAATCAATAAACAGGTAAACTTGTTCAAAAATATAATATATTTATTCACAAAACTATACACAATACAAATGTCATGCAGAGTAAAATTTTGCCAAGAGAACAACTCACTAATAGGGACACCTTGCAAATAGGGACACATTTTCTTCTCCCTATAGACTCGAGGAAAGATACATCTATTTTGATACTTACTCCTAAGTCAATTAAAACATCTCCAGGCCCGTAATAAGGCTGTGGCTTGGCCTCACTTGCCTTCTCGCTCGAGACATCTTGCCTCATCTCTCTTTTTTTCAAAATAGCTTGAGCATTTTTTTGATAATCTTATTCATATATCACTATTTCTAGTTTAAAATCAAACAATTGTTATTGCTTAATCAGTGATCTTGCAATACTGATATTGGCGCCCCTCAAAAACCTCAAAGTTCAAAAGACATGAAATAAGACATTGACAAACTCGGGTGAGAACCTTCATCCTGCTTTGTGTCATTGGTCACTGGGTATCCCAAATGTGCATAATGATGTAAAAATCTGATCATCTTTCCAATCAAATTCACTGTCCCTTGTGACAGTAGTATGCTTGACTAGTCCCACTTTAATTTAATTACATCATAGGTCAAATGTGCATAAATGTAAAACTCTGATCATTCTTAATCAAATTCACTACCATCATACGCTAGACTAGGTGTCACCATTTTCGCACCTTAACCACTTTATCGTATGCTCACCATGCCATCAGTCTAAATTTTCTGCAAGCTTTGAATCATAGGTCACGAATTGTACCAATTCACATACTCGTATCAATAACTTGTATTTTGAACTCAATATCGGTGTGTTCTCTGACTTCCACATTCTCTTGTTTAGGCATTTTGGCAATGTAACCACATCATCCATTGTCCCATATTAGTCCCATATTTCCACAAGAGTTAGGTGATAGGTTACCAAGATTAAAAAATGCCATTCTCTTACCATTACCAATACCATTAACTTATATTTTGAACCCACCTCTCTGATTCCCACACTCTTGTCTACGCACCACCATTTTCACAAAATAATAACTTCATCAGATGCCCATTGTCTCATATTAGTCCCATTGCGCCACCCCACCCCCCGCGCCCTCTTGCTAAAATATGTATATACTCATCCATTGGAAAATATTTATTACCAATGTAAAAAGAAATATGAATGTCCACAAAACTCATGCACTGTCCTCTTGCAAAAATGGATTTGCAAAACTGTTTTCAAAGAAGTACACATCTTAAAAAATTTGAATGTGCTAATTCATTGAAATATATTTTTATCTTGGATGTCCATGAAAAATTTTGAATTTCCACAAAACTCATGTGCCCACCTTATATGGATGTGCTACACAGTTTCACTAAATAAAGGTCCCCCTCTTGCAAAAAAAATGAATCTATTAGAAAACTCAAGTTTTTATGAAAACAAAAAAAAAAGAAATCATGTTTTATGAATCCCCAAAAAAAATAACAAAAGACAAAAAAGCTTTTCTGTTGGAAAAAATATTACGAATGTCAATAAGAAAGACAAATGTCCAAAGATATCATGTGACCCCTCTTGCAAAAAGATGGATGTGGTACTCTATTGGAATGTTATTATGAATGTCCATAAAAAAACAGCAAATGGCTTCAAAAACCACAGGCCACGTCTCTTGCAAAATGATGGATGTGCAACTCAGTTGGACTGTAGGTCTCCTCTTCCAAACAATGGATGCCCTACTCTATTAGAAAAGATTTAGTATGAATCTCTATCAAAAATGCAAGTGTCCATAGAAATTAAATGCCCCTCAATGTGCCAAATAATGGATGTCCAATACCGTCGGACAAAAAGGTCCCCGCACCCTCTTATAAAAAAAATGAATTTGCTACTTAATTGAGAAAAACGTTATTATGATTGTCCGCAAAAACTCTGCATGTCCACAAAAATCATTCCCCCGACCACCACCACCACCACCCCCGCCAGCCTGCAAAATAATGGATGTGCGCTATACAATTGGACTAAATTTCACACCCCATAGCAAAATGGAAATGTTACTCTATTGGGAAAAAAAACAATTTTCATGAATGTCCATAAAAATGGGAATGTCCACAACAATCACATGCCCCTCCCCTTATAAAAGAATGGATGTGAAGGGATATGCCACTCCATCGGGAAAAAGTTATTACAAATGTCCATAAAAACAGCGAATGTCATGCAAACCATTTTTGCAAAATAATGGATGTGTTACACTATTTGACAAAAAGGTCCCCCTTCTAGTAAATAATGGATGTGCTACTCTATTGGGAATGTCCATAAAATGTGTATGTCTTCAAAAATCATGTGCCCCCCTCTTGTATAAAATGGATGTCCTACTCCATTCAAAAAGTTAATGGGAATGTCAAACAAAAAACTTGAATGTCGACAGAAATCACCCGGCACCCCACTAGTAAAATAAAGAATTAACTATACTGCTGGAGAATAAAGGTCCCCTCTCTTCCAAACAATGGATGTCCTCTTCTATTGCAAAAAGTTTAGTACGAAGGTTAATAAAAAATGAGTGAATGTCAAACCAGTTGCTAAGAATGTCCATAACAAATGTGAAAACAAACAGAAAAAATGTGCGCCCCAACCCCATTGCACAAAATGGATGAGCTACTCCATTGATTTTTTTATATTACTAAGAATGTCCATTAAAGGGCGAATGTCCTCAAAAATTACTCACCCACACTCTTTGAAAATAACGGATGTGCTACTCTGGAAAAAAGTTTTTAGAATGTTCACAAAACTGTAAATGTCCACTGAAATTACATGCTCCTTGTTGTGCGAAATAATCGATGTCCTATACTGCTCGACAAAGGTCCCCCACGAAAGGTCCACTTCTTACAAAATATGGTTGCCCTACTCAATTGGGAAAAGGTTAGTCCGACTGTCGATTAAAATGTGAATGCCACCCCCACCCCCACCCGCTTGCGAAAATTATGCTGAAATGTGCTGCTCCACTGTAAAAATGCTTTTAAGAATGTTAGTAGTATATACTGCAAAGATACGCGCCGTGGTGCAGTTTTTTCCGCTCCGTCCTTCACCTTGAGTCCGTCCTTGTAAGGTTAGGGGGTCAAGGCTCGGCACGGCTCGGCCTTGAAGGCTCGAGGCCGAGAAACCGACCAATCGGGTTAGGTTAGGCAGGTTTAGGCCCGTCCCCCCACGTGCATCACGACCAATAAAACCGCAGCTTTCCTTAGAAAGATACGCGCTACCTTTCTGCTCCCAAGGTTGATCTATTAAAACGCCGTTAATCGTTTAGACGAGGTCGTCGAACTACGTCACGTCAATTTTAAACCCATTAATCAACTCTCGGTGCAATGACCGTCCTTCAGACGTCAATCAAACCAGTTTAAGCAGGTTTAGGCCCGTCCCCCCACGTGCATCACGACCAATAAAACCGCAGCTTTCCTCGGTAAGATACGCGCCTACCTTTCTGCTCCCAAAGCCATTTTCATTAAAATGTCATCAATCGTTTATGTAACCTCGGGTAAAGTACGTCACGTCAAATTTTAAACCCATTAATCAACCCTCGATGCAATGACCGTCCTTCAGATGGTTATCAAACGACAATAAAAACTCTCCCATTCATGTAAAATACGTGCGCAGCATTTAGCACCGTGGTTAATCAATTTAAAACCCATTAATCAACCGGTGTAAAATGCCAGGTGAATTTAGAAAGGACAAAACCTACCATTCTTGTAAAAGATACATCTCGTATTTTTAGCTCCAACTTTTTAGACCTCAAGGTTGTTCAATTTAAAAACCGTTAATCGACCAGAGTAAAAAAAGTGTCTCAAAGAATTGTGCCAGGACAAAGACCACTTCAGATTGTGCGCTATTGATAATATTGTATCACACATTAAGCGATATTTAAAGACTATTACTTTATATAGAAGTTCTAATACCGTTTTTTTATTCCGTCGTGATATTTGATATCAGAGCTGTGAAAACGTGTTCATCTATTTCTTTATTAAATATCATTCCCCAAAATTCTACTTAGTGAATAAAGCTGAATATTTTGCATGTATTTTATTCCAAACCGCACTCTATACACATCTATTTTTTTGTTCGTTTTATGTAGCTGCTTTCCGTAACTATCCCTCCCTGTTAGCGTCAGAAATTGTTGTGGCAAAACGAATAGAAATGATAAAATGTCAACCTTAACATATTGTCATAGTCTTACAAACGCTCACAATGAAGATATCGCTTACTACACACGGTTGGATTACACTTAATAGCATCAAAAAGACATTAGTGTGACACCTGCAGATTGTCGCTAAAATTACTCTGTTGGAGGTGGTTTAAACTAACAACCTCTCTATACATGTAAGACGATATTTCATCACGGTAAAATGAATATTATTACTTCATTTGCCTAAAGTTTATTTTTGTTTAGTCGAAATTACGTCGACGTGTTTTAATGACAATGGTTGGTA
>JAGTTF010002089.1:25748-33248 GCA_019095985.1 Streblospio benedicti | reverse complement strand
ATCTCAGTGGCAGCCATCTTGGATTTGCCTATATCTATGTAGTCAATCTGCCTTTAGTTAGCTGGTTCGGATTATATGACTCAAAAAACATGTTGTTGGACAACAAAGAATATTTATGCCATTAACAGTTAAAAAGTTCAAGGCAAATCACAGAATTCATCCATCTCTGTGGCGGCCATCTTGGATTTTCCTATATCTATTTGATCAATGTGACTTTTATTGCTGGATTTAGATTCTATGACCCCAAAAACATATAGTTAGGCACCAAAATCACAGTTGGATCATTAATAATCAAAATGTTATTAGCGAGAATGTATTTTTTACATAATGGCGATCATGAATATTGAAAAAATGTTAAAAACAAATGCACTCCAAATATAGCTAGAGTATCATATCAGTATATCCCATGATATGTATAGTAAAAATCATAATCACCTATCATGTTTTATTAACATATCAGTACTCATATTTACAGACTCCGTATACAGGTTACTGGAAATGCTATGGGGGTAGGGGTCGGTAAATGTACCATACCTTTTTTATCAAGAAAGCGAGAGGGTTCAAATTGGATTTATATGAATTCTAGATGATTTTCCCATCAGATACATATCACATATGATACTTTTCATCTACTGTGCAATCATAGAAAAAACTTTTTCAACAAACTTTTACCGTATCTCAAATTCCGTGAGATGGGCCCCCGAAAATATTCATTAATTTTTAGTTTAAACAGACATTTCAGAATGAATTTTGTATTGGTTTTGTTCTAGACACCCATAGGCAAGTAGCAAATGTAATAAAATAAACATCACTGCTTTCTATAACATGCATTACACGATTCTGAGATACAGCTTATTTTTTAATAAGTAGAATTTTCTTTATGTACCCATTTTCAATCAAGTAGTACGCTTTCTTCCACCAACAGCCGCACACAAGAAATTGATTTTCATAATCTATGGATACAGCCCTTTCTAAAAATGTATAACAACCTTTTAGTTGGCGCATTGCATGATCTTGACGCGGTCAATGTTTTCTCTGCTTCATACATCAATTCTTGGATGTATTGTTTCATTTTATCTGTTTGATGATCATGAATATTACGCATGTCTTGGATGATGGCCGCATTTTCCTGTTGCAGCATTGTGATGTGCTTGGCGTTTTCTTTTTTTGATCAGCTTTGAGGTAAAGAATTTGTTGATCGGCGCGCCTATCGGGCGGCTGCCTGCCTGGCGGTAGTGTGACAATCTGTGGTCCAAGTTATCAGTGCGTGTGGTAATGTGGTCAAGATGTGTGAGTCGGCGGTCAGCTGCGATGTGGTTTGAATCATGACTTTTTTGAAGTCGGCGTGGAGATTGGTGAGCAGCTGTTTTTGGGCATTGGTGAAAGTGTCCAACATGTGATTTACCATGTCTGACACATCCGTAGGGGTGATGGACTTGGGTCGACGTCTGGGAGAGAGAGAGTGCAAGCGATCAGGCGTGGTGGCCGCCGAGTGAGGCATTTTTTTCAGTCTGTCCACAAGAGACCCATAGTGTTTTTGCAGACCTTCTATGGCATTCATCATAATATCATTACGTTCGGTTTGAGACAAATGCAGAAGTTGGTGGCGGTCATAGAATCCATAGCGGGGGGTCGATCATTTCCAGGTGATTGCAGGCGTCGCTGGAATCCCATCCATCCTCTTGTTGTTTGTCGGCAAACATGTCGCCGAAATCGATGCTGGGCGCGTTGGATGAAAAAGGCGTTGTTTGAGGCCATTATCTTTCACCCTGAGCGGAATGTAGCGCTGGCGGCGTCCAATCCCTTGAAGGCGGCGTACGTTGGCCAGGTGGGATTTCTCCAGGCGATTCGATGTCGACATGGTCGGCGCGTTAATGGCGTTAATGGGGCTATTAGCTGTGGTCAGTGGTAGCTGGTCTTTCATGGGCGCGCCGGGGAACTGGTCCAGCAAGCTTTGATGTAGTCGGCTGTGATGAAGTCCATCTGGGCCGGGTGTGTGCTTTGGAGGACGTGGATGCCGCCGTGTCTGGGTCGTGGCCGAGGGCCGTGGTGCTCGGGCCTTCGGGCGTGTCGTCCTTGGGGCTAGGCGGCGTTGCCTCGGCAAGGAATGCTGGGGGGTTGTCGTCGTGTGGGGATGAAGAAGTGGATCTGAGATGTCCCTCTGTGCTGCATCTTTAGCGCTGGTTATTTTCGCTGTCTGGGGAGGTAGTCTCGTATTTGCTGTCGTTGTGGGATTTGGCGTAGAAGTCGCCGATGGGCCTGCTGTGGTTGTTGGCGTCTGGGATGCTGATGACGCACGCTGTACTGGTGTTGTGTGCAGGTTTCTATTGTAGCCACCTGCATCTAGCCGACCCGTGGTGATTGTATGCCGATGTAGAGGCGATATCGTCGTTTGAGCGGGCGGGAGGCATGGTGGTGTCAAGACTGCCGCATGCATCCGAGCTGTTTTTGTAGATTTCCGCTCGGGAGTCCATGGCTGAGGGTTGATGTTGTTGTCGCTAGAGAAAATGAAATGTCAGATGGTCAATTAGCGCTCAACTTATGAGCGTGATACAGGATGGGATGATTAGAAGCAGGCGGGATTTGGGTTGGGGGAAATGAGGGACGTATTCTGGAGATATGTGGGGTATTTTGCACCCACTCCTGGTCCCAAAAATAGCACTCCGATGAGCACAACGGCACTTCCGAGGAAGCGGTCCAGTTCTTGCTTTTGACCCGAAAACAGCTGTTTTTGCAGGATATGCATCGTTGCGACAGAAATCGGTGATCTTGATTCATTTGCATTGGTTGGCGTCTGGGGTTACGCGAGGTGTGCTGGATCGTTTTTGTGTCGACACCGCGCGGCTGGTTGGGATCCCGGGCCCACGTACAGCAGCTTCTCGTGATCCAGAAAAGCGTCGTCGGAACAGATGGGGCGTTCTTTGAACTTCCGTAACGCTGTGGGCGTGGGAAAATTAATGGCGCGTTGCAGACTTTGCAGGTCCCTAGAAGCTGACGGGAGGGAGATATTTATCGGCGTCATCACGTTGAGCACAGTCGTCCGAGCACACTGGGTCGTGTAAGAATGTGTGGACTTGATCTCTGTTTGAAAAAGGCTCCTTACAAACCACACTGCTATTTTTAGTGTTAACGCACTTACTTGTGGCGTCCATATGTTGGCCGCTGTCGCTGATTGAAACCTGGTGTTGCGGGTGGCTCGTTGGCGCTGGTTATCCCAAGGAGAACAGCGGGCACTAATGGCCCGGATCGAATAGTTATCACCACGGCTGGGTTTATCGGTGTGATAAGCGGTCCCTCGGGGCGGGCTAGGCGTGAGCAGGCAGCAGCACAGCTGTGGGCGCTGAGTTGTGCGTATGGTCCCTCGGGAGGGCAGTCGCGATGATTAGGTCGGCGCGAGTTGCTGGTCCACAAGCACATGGCTAAGGCGATATCGCACGGTGGTGTATGGTCTTGGCGGTGATGTTCGCGGCGGCGACAGTGAAAGTGGCGACAGATGCTCGGCGGCGCAATCTGCAACAGACTGAAAGATTGGTGAAAAGGCAGATTCAATTCTTGACTATCTCTACCATTGAAGTACTCAGAACAAAGTCAATGAGCTGGTTTTGGTAGTTTATTCAGCAACTGAGCTGGCAACGCATCGGCCTACTAATAAGCACTGGTTAAGACTATAACGGTAATGCACGCTTAGGTGTGCGGTGTGCGCAACCTCTCAGCGTAGGAGCTGGGGGGCCGGTTCACATAGGCGCAATATACATGAGTTCTTTGTTGCTCAAGGCAGCTTGGGCTAAACGATTGTTAAATGCCTAATTCACTCTTAAAAACAATTTATTAAACATTAGGGAACATTAACATGAAAGATCTCCTGAATTCTCAATATATAGTACAAAATGACCAATCATATACCACTTTTTATAAAAGCAAGTTTTTTAGTTAGCATTTTCAATTACGGAAATATCAACAAAATATTGAAGATGTTAAAGAAGTGATTTGGCTTAATAAACATATCAAAATAAATAACGCTAGCTTATGGTACGAACAATGGTACTTGAAGGGAATGGCATGTATTGAAGATATAATGTAGGAATTGACCATGGTGGAGTGTCAATCGCAAAAATTGAGCATGCTTTGGCGTCTGATTTACCGAAAGAAGTGAGGGTAAATCGGAACGTCAACATCTCCCAGCTGCGATTGACTATTTAATCTGAAGTGTTCAATCATCCTTGTATCATGACTAAAGTCCATTTTTATTTTAAAATAAATCATATTATAACATTCAACATTCAAGTCAATTTCGTTTGTTATGAGCACGCAGAGAGGTCAATTCCTACAGTCTAAAAGCGCCAGGCGTTAGTCTAAACTGTTAGCGCTCCGTATGCCACGCCGCCTTGCAGTCGTCAGCGGCTGTATTGATATTGTGAGGAGATTAGACTAGTGCCGTGTTTTTTTTGGGAGCGTGTTTTCCATCGAAATATTGAGCACGGAGATTGACCAATCAGCGTGGGTTATTGGGGAGTGATTTTTGCACGGAATGATAGAATGAATAATAATAGGTTCTTAACTTTTAATGAGGTAAAAAGAGAAATTTAGCCTGTGTGATAAACAGGCCTTCAAATACATGTCTATTAAAGATGCAATACCTTGAGAATGGAAATTAATATTAACAAGTTTTGGATCAACAGCAAATATTACAAAGATCACAAAATAAAGATATTACTAAATTCAAGTCCAAAGAAATTTATTGGAATTGCATCAAAAGACAACACCAACATGTAAAATGTCTTGGAACAAAATGAACATAAGTTTAACAGACTCTGAATGGAAATACATATACACACTGATACATAAATTAACTCAAAATTGTAAATTAAAAATTTCAGTATAAAATTGTGAATAATGTTTATGCCTCAAATAGCGTTGTGGCAAAATTAGATAAAAAGTATTGACCCGAAATGTAACCTGTGTAACAAGACTAACAATACATATCATTTCTTTTATGAGTGCAACAAAGCAAAACAGTTCTGGACTGAATTTCAAAATTGGATTGGCAGAGTCTTCCACCTTTTGAAATTGAAGATAAAAATATTCTATTCGGTATTATTGATGATAAGATGTACGTATGTAACTTTTTTATTTAACATGCAAAAATGGTTCCTTCATACAGAACACAAAATTCTAAATCGGAAATTCAATATAAACCCAAATTTATACAATTCTTAATGTATATAAATATATACTTAATGTTGAAAAGCAACTGTATATTAAAAAAGAACAAGCTATCTGAATACAATGAATTATTTGCCTGTGTTGAAACAAATTGAAAAATTGATCATGATCTCTCAATCTCTAAATAAGCAATTCTGCGAATGGGTAAATGTTATCAATGATTGATTGTAAATCTAAGGAATATATATATATATATATATATATATATATATAAATATAAATATATAATAATTGTCAGCATAGTGTTGGTGGGATCTGTAAGTGCTAGCGTTGGTGGGTTTTTCTTTTGTTGGTAGTGTTTCTTTAGCAACGTTAAATTAGATATATTTTATTTCACCGACAGAATATATTGGTGAATGGCAATGAAAAAAAAACTAAGTCTATAGTACACATATGGTGTGCATAGTGGCAGGATTTCAGACAAAACATCAATCACAAAAAATTACCCCTTTATAAGAAAAAAAAAAAATATGTTTCAAAAATTACATAATTATTTTACAAGGAAAAAAGATTTTATCTAGAAACAAAATATTAAAAATATTAAAAAATTATTTATGAAGCTGATACTACACAGCAAGTGTATATAGTTTTACCATCGATCGTACATAATCCGTAGACCATAATCATAGACCTGTAATCAAACCATTTTGACACCTCCCCCCAACAAAAAAAAAAAAAAAAATGAAAAAACATAAAAAAAAAAAACAACAAAAACAAAGTAAACCATGAATATTATTTTATCATGACTTATCATTGAAATTTAAGTAGCTCTTTATGAGAAATAAAGTCAGATGAATTAGCCTCCCGCTAGGCGGGGGGTTGATTAGAACAGGCAGGTTTTGGGGTTTGGGGGAAATGAGGGCATTCTGGAATATGGGGGGGTTTTTTGCCCCCACCCCTGGCCCCAAAAAAGCCCCCGATGAGCAAAAGGCACTTGGGAACGGTCCAGTTCTTGTTTTGCCCCCACAACTTTTTTTGCAGGATATGCTTGCGCGAAATCGGTGATCTTGACGTTTTCGGGGTTGGCGATGGGGTTTCGGTGTGCTGGATTTTTTTGTGTGGGCCCCGGCGGGGGTTTGGGGGTGGGGCCCACGCCCGGCAGTTTCCGTGATCAGCCTCCCCGGGAACAGATGGGGCGTTCTTTGAATTTTAAAAACGCTGGGGGCGGGGGAAAAATTAATGGCGCGTTGCAGCCAAGTCCCTGGGGAAGCTGCGGGGGGGAGATATTTTCGGCGTCTCACTGAGCACAGTCGCCCCGAGCACACTGGGTCGTGTAAGAATTGGGACTTGATCTCTGTTTGAAAAAAGGGGGGCTCCCCCAAACCCCTGGGGACGTATTTTTTGGTTTAGCACTTCTTTTGGGGTCCATATGTTGGCCCCTGCGCGGGTTTTAAATTGTTCGGGGGGCCGTTGGGGCTGGTTTCCCAAGGAGAAAAGGGCTAATGCCCCGGTCGAATAGTTATACCACGGCTGGGTTTTTCGTTTTGATAAGGGGCCCCGGGCGGGCTGGGGGAAAAGGGGGGCACAGCTGTGGGGCTGGTTTTCGTATGGTCCCCGGGGGGCATCGCGTAAAAGGGCGGCGCAGTTGCTGGTCCCCAAACCCTGCTAAAAGGGGATTCCAGGGGGGGTTTCGTCTTGGGGGTGATGTTCCCGGGGGGGCGACAGTGAAAGGGGAGGGCCGGCGGCGCAATCTGCAACGACAAGATTGGTGAAAGGCAGATTCAATTCTTGACTATCTCTCCATTGGTACTCAAAAATCAATGAGCTGGTTTGGTAGTTTATTCAGCAACTGAGCTGGGGCTGGCCCCCTTTAAAATTTGACAAACTTGAGTTGTGGGTTTAAACCTCTCCGTAGGAGCTGGGGGGTTCACGCGCTAAAAATGAGTTCTTTGTTGCTAAAAAAGGGATTGGGCTAAACGATTGTAAATTTTTAAAACAAATTAAACATTGGGAAAATTAACATAAAGATTCGAATTCCCCAATATATAGTACCAAAAGACCAATCATATACCACTTTTATAAAAACAAGTTTTTTGTTAGCATTTTCAATTACGGAAATATCAACAAAAAATTGAAGATGTTAAAAAAGTGAGGGTTAATAAACATATCAAAATAAAAACGCTAGCTTATGGTACAACAATGGTATTTAAGGGGAAAGGCATGTATTGAAGATATAATGTAGGAATTGAATGGTGGGGTGTCAATCGCAAAAAGAGCATTGGCGTCATTTACCCAAAAAAGTGAGGGTAAAAATCCGGGCCCTTTTTAACATGCTGG
>JAGTTF010002089.1:0-25648 GCA_019095985.1 Streblospio benedicti | reverse complement strand
TACCATCACCAGCTGAAATATTATTTGGTCGCAAAATTCAATGTAATTTACCAGTACACGTGAAGTCAAACACTACTGAGGAGCAGAGAATACAACAGGAGGCAAGTAGGAGCTATGGTGAAAATAGATATAACTTGCACAGCAAACCTCTCGATGAATTAGAAGTTGATGACAAAATCTACTACCAAGATGTGGCAAAACGAACATGGGCTCCAGGAACGATAGTAGGAAAAGGACCGAACCACGATCCTACACCATCAGGTGCAAAGATTCCGGACGTTTCTTAGCACGCAATCGTGTGTTACTTCGACCCAGAGCTGAAGAGAACCAGATGCAGCCATGTCAGTGGAGCCAGCCAGTTCAAGATCTGGACCCTCCAGTACCATCGCAGATGTCAACACCACCAACCGTCACACCAATGGTGCCAGCAACCACTTCACCATCGGCACCCACTGAAAGCAGTCCAACACCAAACCCTCCAGTGACAACTCCGAGCAAGGACAATGCATACCGCACAAGATCTGGGAGAGTGTCACGACCTCCTCAGAGACTAATTGAACAGTAGAACTTTGTTTATAACTTAAAGTAGTATGTCACATAATTGTTAGATTGTTAAGACAATTGTTCTGCATTGTATTTACTTCATGGCCAACAAGGGGAATGTTGTGTTATGGACAAAACTTTTTATTGTCCTTGTACTTTTGTCATACGTCAAGAACGTGACGTCAATACATGGGTTCGGAATGTTCTAGATGTTTCTATAAAACAGTGTTCCAAAAACGACTTATTTATTTCTTTAAAATAAATACTAAATATAGTCAATTATCAAACAACACTCGAACAACAACATAATTGGGTGCTTTTAAAGCAAAGTTGAGTCTATCGTATTCTGAAACGTGAAGTATTGTCCTGTCCTTATTGGAGAACAATGTTGCCAGAGACTCTGTGTATTCATACTTAGAGTAGGCTATGTGTGTCGATACTAGTAGTATGGCTAGCATGAGTCACAGATGTTGATAATTAAAAAGCATGGTGAAGTGAGCAGAGTCAGTGTTGTTGGTGTGATGGTCAGTCAAGTAGCGACAAGCATGCCGCATGCTGTGGGCTTGTTGTTATATGCACGCCAGTAGTGGTGCGGAACTGCACAATGCGGAACCGCACTCATGGCAGTTAGACTGTGAGCCGTGGCGGTGCTGCCGCATGCTGGTAGTTATTTGAGTGGTATTAAAAAGGAATTATCATTTCAGCGTTCCCAGTAAGTAGTATTAAGACAGTCACTGGGGCTGCTGAATAAAAGCTGTTGATAACCAAAGCTAAAACCTATCTCAAGCATGAAATATATGGACCTGTTTACATAAAACCATTTAAGCAGCATTGACTACACAATCCAGCCATATATAATATTACTTTACTGTCAAGCCTCGCTGTTGGCTTCTAAGGAAGAGTTGAGAAAAGTTTTTTTGGGGGTAGATCCGTTGGGATAAGGAGACACATTGTTTATACACTTCATTTGTGACCGGGTCTCTCAAATTGCAAGAATCGTGATGTATATTGAAAGCAATGAACTGAGAGATATTAGAGTGTAACTTCTTATTCTCATGTATATCTTTCAAAGGTCATTTTTTTCAATATACAACGGCGTTCTCAGTCAATGAAGACGGAGTCCTATGGCTGTTTACTCTTGTTGTTTTTTTGAGGTCGACCTGAAATTTGTTGTCTTTTCGCTAATCGTATAGCATAGTCTTGAGGTTGCCTCATCTGTTGTATGAGGTTAGATAACGTCTTGTGATCCTTATCTAATGAAGAATCCATTAATGCCGTGGTGAGGTGGCCAAAAACAGCCCTGTCCATTAATGACATTGCGGGATGATGGCTTGTCATGTACACTCTCAGCCTGCGTGTGATTAGCAGTGGTAGGCTTCAAGTCAGATGCTATCAGCTGAGCATCACACTGCCATCGAGCGTGTAATGACATCAACACCTGGGGAGCGGGGCCATTTGTCAGACAGTGGGTAATGGGTGTCTTTGTGGGTGGGTGCGCTGTAAGATCGACGACTCAACGCGTCACTGATAAAGTTAGCTGTGGTAGAAATGTGTATGATATTGAAGTCATAGCTGGATATGATAAATATCCATCAAGCGATTTTAGTGCTGAGAAGTTTCTCTGAACGGTGTCGACGCAAATTCTCCACAAGTGAGTGATTGTTGTAGTAGATGATGAATTCACATCCGATAAGGTAATGGTTAAACTTTTCCAGTGCATGTTCAATGCTCAACAACACTTTTACGAATTCAAGATGCCTCAGTTCTGTGTCAGTTTGGTGAAAGCAATTGGGAGTAATTGATCATTATCCCTCATATTGAAGATACCTGTGGCAATTGAATGCAGGCTCTCATCAGTCATAATCTTAAATCTTTTCAAAATCTCTGCTTAATGCAAAAATGGTTTGCAGGAGAGCATAGACTTGATATTTGTGAAAAGCTTTTTTCATGGTGCTCAGACCATTCAAATGTGGCTATTGGCAACCTTAGTTTTAAAGAGGTTTCACTAACTTGGCCCTGTTGGGTATGAAATCTGAAAAATAAAATTCCTATAAAGGACTTAGAGTCTTTTTATCTTTAGGTGTGAGAAACTGACAAAGCAGCACTGAGAAGTTTCTCCGAATGGTATGGACACAAAATCTCAACAAGTGAGTGATTATTGCAGTAGATGGTGAATTCACATCCGATAAGGTAATGGTTAAACTTTTCTGGTGCATGTACAATGCTCAACAACTCTTTTTTCAAATACAGGATTTCTAAGTTCTGTGTCAGTTAGGCCCCTGCGTGTGAAAGCTATCAGAAGTAATTTACCATTATCACTCATATTGAAGATACCTATGACGATTGAATGCTGGCTTGTGTCAGTCATGATGTAAAATCTTTTCTAAAATTCTGCATAATGCAAAAATGGTTTGCTGGAGAGCATAGATTTGATATATGTGAAAGCTTTTTCATGGTGCTCAGAACATTCGAATGTGGCGAGAAACGGAAACGCTGAACATCTATGTACTCGAGTCTGGGCGTAATAACTTTGTGTTGCACTGTTGAACAAAAAAAACAAAGTTTTTCTGTTTGTCCATGAATGCATGTTTGTTCCTTTGCAGAACTGCTAACAGATGCTGTTTCTAACAGGTCGGTGTGATTTGTTTCACCCAGTGGGGTAGTAATTTCAACAGGGTGGACATCGAAAACACTAGACCGAGGCCCCCCGTGTCCACCGACCCCATAACATGTCTGTTGGCAGTTTTGAAAGATATGGAGATAGTCGAATCTGTAAAAATATTTATGCTGACGGTGTGGTCTTTTTGAGATGGCTTGCAGTGAAATAATGATGGTATGTGGAGATTGTGAAGATGAGATGTGATGATGGCATGGCGCTGTGATGGAGGCGGGACATGATGATGACAAAGGAGGGGATGATGATGGTGAATAAAGGGGATTTGATGAGGGAGGCGCGCTATCTAGTTGAAAGGACCAGACCCATCAGTCTCGACCTTGTTCATGTACCCAGATGGGGACTGCTGGAAGTTCTTGTCAAAATACTAGATAATATTTTTGTTTTTGTTGTCATTATAACCGTTATAAAGTGAGCGTGACTGTGACCTGTACCGTGATCCATGCCTGGAGCGAGGTTGGTCCGATTTGTTAGACTGGCCCCTTGATTGTGACCTCTCATCACAGTAATTGCAAGAATGAGGGCGTGCATCACAGTTATTACGGGAGTGGGAGCGGTCCTGATCGTGTTTCCTAGACTGGCTGCAGTTCTGACGTCGCCTGTCTTGGCTCCAACCATGTGATTGATGAAATTGATGAATTGATGTGATTGAAAACAAATACACTCCGCCCCTTCTCTTTAGTCCCTGAATAGTGCTAGATGTTCACAAAATTATAGTCAGTCCTCGGCGTTGCCAGACTAACATTGACGAGTCCACTTTTAGCTTACGTGACGATCCCAATTGGTAGCTCCTTCACAAGATACTCTCACTGGCACAGGTCATGATGATGTTCCGCTGGCTGACACTTCATATCCTAACATTGAAAGTCACTTTGAGCGCAGGCCCCAAATTCTTGCATGAATGCCAGAATAGAAACCACATCAGATTATATCCGTATAATGTGAATATTAATCACTGCCTCCGCCAATAAGTGAAAGTCATGTTACAGTGAGGTCAATATAATTACATAGCATTTAAAAACCAAAAATCACACCAATAAAAGCGCCAATACAGTACACCCCCAGTCAGCCAATCGCTAACTGCCACATCTCGTCTAGTCGCAGAAAATCAACATCACCTGTTTACATACTATGTACTAAGTGTAATCAATATATAGTGTGACCAGAATCAATACAACATATATACATATGTACAGACGATAAATCAAAATAGTGGCATGACCACTTTTCTTCTCTCCCACCAACATTAAAACATTACACAATAGGGAACGATGTTAAACAATTAAACAATGTTAAAACATTACATTTTTATACTGTCACAAACATATGGGTCTACATTTCTTTTGCATAGCTGTAATAACCCTGCGTGTAATTTTTGTGACACTGCACATGAAACTAGCTGACGGATATCATTATAATCATCATGTCTAAGCTCCGCTGAGATTCGGGAGCAGCATGTTGCAAAACACGTCAATTTGGGTTTCCAGTTGCGGATGACATTCAGCAAACCTTTGAAGGATATCTGCGCTTGAACTCCCTAACAGACTCATGATGTTTTTGATGTTGGTTGATATAATTGCCTCGCATGGATAGTGGCTTCTTTTGCATGGAAAAATATCCTGCATCTGCAGCATCATGTCTGGTACAAATTATGTGTCTCATCGAGTAAAAAGAAAACTACTTTAACTTCTCAAAGCTGCCCAATATGGTAGGGAGAATGCCTGCCCGTTGGGGGTCCGTAGCCGGCCAATCGAGGTATTTGAAGTACACCTCCAGCTATGTCTGCCATTTCTCAAAACTACTGTAAAGAGAGCCATCAAACCATGGTAGGACCACATTCGGTCACCTATGCGGGTTAAGACACGTTGGTAGATCCGTCTTAGTGTTGAACAGCTGTTCGACCACAGCACACAATTTATTAATTTTGTCATCTGAAGAGTGGTCATGGTGGCATTGACCATGAGCGCTCTGCTGGCCAGATGTTTGTTGAAATTCGTGTAATTTACTTCCTGTTTCATTCAGGGCTGTCGTTAAACATTCAATGTTGTTGTTCGTCCTCCAATGTTGAGAACCGCACCGGTAGTTGTGGCTGGGCGTCAGCCTAAGCAACAAGTGTCTCCCGCAGCTCGGCCAATTGTTTGTCTGAAGACATGTTGGTGGTATAAATAACTGACATTGAAGTTCTGGTTTAAATGTAACTTCCATGGTGTTTATCATGCATGAGAAAGCGCTAGAAAGGCTAGCTAAAGGTTGATATAAAACAAGAAACCTGGAAGGTGCGGGTTTAAGGCTGGATAACCCTCTGTCTATTGTAGATGTAATAGAAACGCCAAAGAAGGGAGACGCTGAGGCGCCCGAGATGAGTGATTTAATTGGAGAATTTTCCTTGGTAGTAAGATGTGATGATTTAGGAGTAGAGGAGTTGGAGGTCATGCTAATTCAATCCTTTGAGACATCTTCAACTTTATGTCATGTATGGATTGGCATGAGGTATGATGAAGAACTAGTAGTTGGTATCTATTCCATTTATTGACTGTCTGGTTACATAGAGTTAGAGTTTATATACATAGTGCTCGTCTAGCAGAGTTGACTGGTAAGAGCAGGCTGAGGTCTGGTAGACTCATAGGCAGGAAGTGCCTGTCATAAAGGAGAAATGCTGAGTCATACAAAACAAGAACCCTGGAAGGTGTGTGTTTCGGCGTGGAGAAGCTGCTGTCTATTGTAGATGTAGTAGAAATGCTGAAGAAGGGAGACACTGAGGCGCCGAGATAGGGGATTCAATAGGAGAATTTTCATTGGTAGTAAGATGTGATGATTTAGGAGTAGAGGAGTTGGAGGTCATGCTGATTCAATCCTTTGAGTTATCTCCACCATTATATCATGTATGGATTGGCATGAGGTATGATAAAGAACTAGTAGTTGGTATCTATTCCATTTATTGACTGTCTGGTTACATAGAGTTAGAGTTTATATACATAGTGCTCGTCTAGCAGAGTTGACTGGTAAGAGCAGGCTGAGGTCTGGTAGACTCATAGGCAGGAAGGGCCTGCCATATAGGAGAAATGCTGAGTCATACAAAACAAGAACCTTGGAAGGTGTGGGTTTCGACGTGGAGCACCTGCTGTCTATAGTAGATGTAGTAAAACGCTGAAGAAGGGAGATGCTGAGGGGCCTGAGATTGGTGATTCAATAGGAGAATTTTCCTTGGTAGTAAGATGTGATGACTTAGGAGTAGAGGAGTTGGAGGTCATGCTAATTCAATCCTTTGAGACATCTCCACCATTATATCAGGTATTGATTGACATGAGCTATGATGAAGAACTAGTAGTTGGTATCTATTCCATTTGTTGACTCTCTGGTTACATAGAGTAAGAGTTTATATACATAGTCTCGTCTAGCAGAGTAGACTAGCAAGAGCAGGTTGGTTTATAGGTAATGTATGGTTTACAGATAAATAAAGAACATATAATCTTAAGATCGGGAATTCTTTATTATAGCTATACAACCCAATATTGTCTATAAAATTAAGAACTGACAAAGCAGCCTAACATAAACAAATTAATTTAAATTTTATTTTTTCAATATTGCTATTTAACCAAGATTATTAGAGTAAAACTTATGATGGATTATGGTTTTGAAAATTCTACTTTACTTAATTCCAATGCCAAACCAAATAATATTAATCCGAGCAAAGATTTATTAAGATTATATATATATATATAGTTTTTATCATCATCATCATCATCATCATCATCATCATCATCATCATCATCATCATCATCATCATCATCATCATCATCATCATCATCATCATCATCATCATCATCATCATCATCATCATCATCATCATCATCATCATCATCATCATCATCATCATCATCATCATCATCATCATCATCATCATCATCATCATCATCATCATCATCATCACATCATCATCATCACCATCACCATCACCATCACCATCACCATCACCATCACCATCACCATCACCATCACCATCACCATCACCATCACCATCACCATCACCATCACCATCACCATCACCATCACCATCACCATCATCATCAGCATCATCATCAGCATCAGCATCAGCATCAGCATCAGCATCAGCATCAGCATCAGCATCAGCATCAGCATCAGCATCAGCATCAGCATCAGCATCAGCATCAGCATCAGCATCAGCATCAGCATCAGCATCAGCATCAGCATCAGCATCAGCATCAGCATCAGCATCAGCATCAGCATCAGCATCAGCATCAGCATCAGCATCAGCATCAGCATCAGCATCAGCATCAGCATCAGCATCAGCATCAGCATCAGCATCAGCATCAGCATCAGCATCAGCATCAGCATCAGCATCAGCATCAGCATCAGCATCAGCATCAGCATCAGCATCAGCATCAGCATCAGCATCAGCATCATCATCATCATCATCATCATCATCATCATCATCATCATCATCATCATCATCATCATCATCATCATCATCATCATCATCATCATCATCATCATCATCATCATCATCATCATCATCATCATCATCATCATCATCATCATCATCATCATCATCATCATCATCATCATCATCATCATCATCATCATCATCATCATCATCATCATCATCATCATCATCATCATCATCATCATCATCATCATCATCATCATCATCATCATCATCACCATCATCATCATCATCATCATCATCATCATCATCATCATCATCATCATCATCACCATCACCATCACCATCACCATCACCATCACCATCATCAGCATCAGCATCAGCATCAGCATCAGCATCAGCATCCATCACCATCATCAGCATCAGCATCAGCATCAGCATCAGCATCAGCATCAGCATCAGCATCAGCATCAGCATCAGCATCATCATCAGCATCAGCATCAGCATCAGCATCAGCATCAGCATCAGCATCAGCATCATCATCAGCATCATCATCAGCATCATCATCATCATCAGCATCAGCATCAGCATCAGCATCATCATCAGCATCATCATCAGCATCATCATCAGCATCATCATCATCATCATCATCATCATCATCATCATCATCATCATCATCATCATCATCATCATCATCATCAGCATCAGCATCAGCATCAGCATCAGCATCAGCATCAGCATCAGCATCAGCATCAGCATCAGCATCAGCATCAGCATCAGCATCAGCATCAGCATCAGCATCAGCATCAGCATCAGCATCAGCATCAGCATCAGCATCAGCATCAGCATCAGCATCAGCATCATCATCAGCATCAGCATCAGCATCAGCATCAGCATCAGCATCAGCATCAGCATCAGCATCAGCATCAGCATCAGCATCAGCATCATCAGCATCAGCATCAGCATCAGCATCAGCATCAGCATCAGCATCAGCATCAGCATCAGCATCAGCATCAGCATCAGCATCAGCATCAGCATCAGCATCAGCATCAGCATCAGCATCAGCATCAGCATCAGCATCAGCATCAGCATCAGCATCAGCATCATCATCAGCATCAGCATCAGCATCAGCATCAGCATCAGCATCAGCATCAGCATCAGCATCAGCATCAGCATCAGCATCAGCATCAGCATCAGCATCAGCATCAGCATCAGCATCAGCATCAGCATCAGCATCAGCATCAGCATCAGCATCATCATCATCATCAGCATCAGCATCATCATCATCATCATCATCATCATCATCATCATCATCATCATCATCATCATCATCATCATCATCATCATCATCATCATCATCATCATCATCATCATCATCATCATCATCATCATCATCATCATCATCATCATCATCATCATCATCATCATCATCATCATCATCATCATCATCATCATCATCATCATCATCATCATCATCATCATCATCATCATCATCATCATCATCATCATCATCATCATCATCATCATCATCATCATCATCATCATCATCATCATCATCATCATCATCATCATCATCATCATCATCATCATCATCATCATCATCATCATCATCATCATCATCATCATCATCATCATCATCATCATCATCATCATCATCATCATCATCATCATCATCATCATCATCATCATCATCATCATCATCATCATCATCATCATCATCATCATCATCATCATCATCATCATCATCATCATCATCATCATCATCATCATCATCATCATCATCATCATCATCATCATCATCATCATCATCATCATCATCATCATCATCATCATCATCATCATCATCATCATCATCATCATCATCATCATCATCATCATCATCATCATCATCATCATCATCATCATCATCATCATCATCATCATCATCATCATCATCATCATCATCATCATCATCATCATCATCATCATCATCATCATCATCATCATCATCATCATCATCATCATCATCATCATCATCATCATCATCATCATCATCATCATCATCATCATCATCATCATCATCATCATCATCATCATCATCATCATCATCATCATCATCATCATCATCATCATCATCATCATCATCATCATCATCATCATCATCATCATCATCATCATCATCATCATCATCATCATCATCATCATCATCATCATCATCATCATCATCATCATCATCATCATCATCATCATCATCATCATCATCATCATCATCATTATTATTAGATCTTGCAGAGAGGGGAGACAGCTGTGTTAAAACGACTCAAACTCAGGTTGAACACAGCTCAAGCCCGCAGAACGATGACGTGATGCTGCACCCTGGGGCGACACTTACCATAGTGACCTCAGAGCTCATTCGCCGGGAAGGGCAGGATGATCCGTCCAAGTACCAAGCGAACATCGTCCAGGAGAAAGAGCAAGACAACGTCAAGAAACCCCAGCACCCCTCAGTGGAAGACACAGTGCAAAAGGTGTTGGTAGCACAACGGCGACTAAAGAACAGGAGATGATGCCGCGAAACCCACCCCACCTCGCGACGGGCGCGGGGGCAGGAAAAAAGACCGGGTCAGTTGAGAGTCGCAAGGAGGCAAAGGACTACTCCACACTACAGTGCTGGAACCGCGAGAAGACGGGTCATCCCCCCGCATGCGGTGTCCGGCTGCCTCAGAAGAAGACAAAGAAAAGTGGCTAGAGATCGCGAGACTGAATTTTCAAGAAGCGCCGCTGGCGCCGAATGAGGTGCCTGTCGAGAAGTCAAGCACGAGTTCCAGCAAGCAGCAGGAAACCTAGCTGGCAGGTCGAAGGAGTTGCGAAGTCTTCCCTGCTACATTGTATACAAGCGACACAAGAGCAACAGGGCCTAGCCTTAGAGGTGGTTGATTGTCCCTCGATTCGACCCTTTTGGGTTCAGGAGTGCTGCCTGAATCAAGTCGTGACTTCACCGGGAACTCAGAGTTAAGTGCTCCGGTTGTTCCCGACAAAGACACAGCCAAACGACCCAGTCCAGAACCGTCTGGTGACCAATCACAGCGTGCCAGGTCGAAGAAGACATGCATGGACGTGAAAAGTGGGCCAGCCAGCACCAGTATCACCTTCAGTTGTCCGGGCGATATCCCACAAGAGAGGAGGAGCCTGCAGCAAAGTGGCCGAGAGCGTGATGAACAGTTGATCAGGAGGAGGGTTTTTGATGGTAAGCAGCCCTCAAGTACCAGAAAAGATAACACGTATAATCGACAAGCGGCATGAAGGAAAACACAAGTCCTGAGCAGGGTTTGGTAGCCTGGGCAAGCAAGTGCCAATCACAGAGACAAAAGCTAGCTCTGGCGGGCACCTTATGGTGACATCATCAGGGGCGAGGAACCCGCCTAGTCCCGGCAAGCCCATCGAGATCCCGGGACAAAAGTGGTCATTCCATGGCTTGATTAACGCCGCTCAACATCACAGCATAAGTCTAGGCGGCAATTGTGATCACACGCCAGCTCAGTCTGCCTCCGCAGGGCAACCACAGGGAGATACGGTGAGGGGTGGTGTATCAATGTCACGAAGCAGACACAGACGTCGGAGAATAAGAACAGAAATGGCTTCAGCTGAGGCCCCGCCCGTGTGTAGGTGTTTGGTGTGGAACTCGTGGACCGCGAGCTAGCTACCTGCGTGGACACAGGTGCCACCTTCAGTCTCCCTTTCATCACGCGTTTACCAAGAGTTGCGGCCACATCTTCCTCCACTGGACTCCTCAGACTTGGTATTAACCGGGGCTGGGGGAGAATCCTTAGACATGGAGGGATGTGCACCATCCATTTCAAGTTGGGGGGATGACGACAAGCAAACTGTCCAAGTTGGGCGGTTGAAAGGGCTCGACCTACCCTTGGCATAGATTGGTCGGTGACTCAAAGCGGAAATCAACTGCGGAAGGCACATGATACTGGTTAAAGAGAACCCAGAGGTATCGTTTGGGGAGAATACTGGCGGTGGACAGCAAAGACCTGGGAGGCATGGACAAGACCGTTTGCATAAGGCCACAAGGCGTGCAGCAGGTATCTTGTCATGTGCGCGACCTCTCCAAAGTCCCAAGAACCAGGGAATTACGTATAAATAAATCAAAGCGAGGCTGGTATTGGCCAAGATCACCGACCTCTCAACTCGGCAACAAGAAAAGACTCGTCTGGAAGACGTCAACCAAGCTTCAGACGGGGGAGGAGCCCCCTGCTGTTTGTATCTGGCACATTCCCGCCCATGTGGCACTAGTGGGGTGAGTGCGGACCTGGCACGGAAGGGAGTGGACCAGCAGGCAACTGATACCGGAAGAGGAGAGCAAAGAGTCACCGCTGATCACGGGAGACTGCAAGTTGTACTACGCAGAGGGTAATCCGTCTTGGGTGCAGACTGGTACAGAAAGAGCCGAGGTGATCCGGGAATCCCCAGAGTATCTTCGTTGCATGCTTCCTGTTGAAGGAGATTAGACGACAGACGTGGTCTCTGAGTTGGAGGCCTTGGTGACAGAATTCTTGGACTTGTTCATGGGGCCAGATAATAGTCTGGGCTGCACGGATAAGATTTGCCACAAGATCGGTTGGCGCGAAACACATGAAGCAAAACTACTTCAGGCGATCCCACAAAGAGCGCGAGTATGTTGACGCGGAACTGGAAAAGATGATGGCCAGCGGAGTCATCAAACCGCCAAAGTCCCCTTGGGGAGCTCCAGTGGTGTTGGTGCGCAAGAAATCCTGAGAACTTCGTTTCTGCATTGACTTTCGCAGACTGAATGAGGTCACCAAGAAAGATGCGTATCCTCTACCAAAGATCGACGAATGTCTGGATGCCCTTGAGGGCTCCAGGTACTTCAGTAGGCTTGAGCTCGCGAGCCGGTATTGGCAAGTAGCGAAGGATGAACAAGACGCGGAGAAAACAGATTTTGTGACACACAGAGGACTCTACCAGTGAACAGTGATGCCCTTCGGCTCTGCAATGCGCCAGCAACATTTTGCAGACTGATGGAGATGGTATTCGCCGACATCGTTTGGAGCCACTGCTTGGTTTACCTGGATGACATCCTGGCCTTCGGGCAGAGTTTCCAGGCTGTTTCCAGGGCGGTGTTTGAGCGACTACGCACAGCCAGCCTGAAGCTGAATCCAGCAAAGTGTCAGCTCTTTGCTTCCAGCGTTGAGCACCTTTAGGGCACAAAGTTGACAGAAGCGGGATCCGCCCCAGCGGAAGCAAGGTGCAAGCGTTGCATAATTGGGTGATTCCACAGAACCTCACGGAGACGCAAACGTATCTCGGTTTTACGGGCTACTACCGCCGCTTCGTGCCAAACTACAGCGAAGTTGGCAAAGCCACTGACAGAGCTAACCAAGGAAGGTGTGTCGTTCAAATGGACGTCAGAACAACAAACCACCTTCAAAAAGATCAAAGAATTTATAGAAGAGCTACCGCTGCTGTACTACCCAAAGCCCTGGCTCGACTTTCACCTCAAGATGGACGCGACTCTGTTCGCTATCAGGGGTACATTGGAACAAGAACAAGAGGGAAGTTCGTGCCGCTAGGATTGGCCTCCAAGACGCTATGTAAGAGCCGTCAGGCTTACTGCTCGACTAAGAGGGAATTCTATGCGGTCGTGTTCTTCATGCGCTATTTCCGGGACATCACTCATGGGACCATGGTGGTCATTGTGACAGATCACGCGGCCCTGACGTGGATGTAAGAGTATCATCAATCCGACAACATGTACATGCGTTGGATCGTTTTTATCCTGGAAAATATAGATCTAATGGTGATCAACGCTGCCAGAGTGGATAGATGTGAAGTCAGGGGACAAACGATTTGACCTTTCAAAGTTTCATTTAAATATGACAGGGTTAAAATAATGTTGGACTGTTCCTGTATTATTGATTTACTAATTCACTATAGTATATGCTTCACTTGTATTGTCGTTGAAAAAAATGTGGTTATTTGTAATTTGAACTGTTTTTTTGTTTTTTGTTGTTTTTTTAAAATAATAATAAAATAAAACATGCCTGCACAGGCGAGACACTCAAGAACCGAATTTCCACAAAAAAGTTCATTAAGATTATGTTATTGTTTAATATTTTCTTATTTGTCAAACGTGCGCTGATAAGTCAGGTAAATCTGTTATTAATAGCAAGTCCAATTAACATAAGATTATTCTTTGAGATTGTATAACCTCTGCTGTTGGTAATCAAGCATATATCACGAACCCAGGGTAAGGTCCTACTATAAAAATATTGAACAACAATTTTGATTATATTTTTGTTTTCTCCATTTTATTAGTAATCTATTCAGCATTATACGTCTTTGCAAACTTTTGTAACTTTTGACTAGTGAAATATGTATTGGTACAAGCCCTGGAAGATTCATCATCTGGCCGGAAAGTTGAACGAGGTAGCTGACTCTCTCTCACGGAAGTGCGAGAACAATCCTGATATGCAGGAGACATTCTGTCGGCAAAAGCCGTGCAAGTTGGGGGAGTGTCCAGATTGCCTCTTCTTCAAGCAAAAGTTAGCCAAGTGCCGGGATATTGACTCAGACGACTCGGACGAGAATAAAGACAAGCCCGTGCCCGTGCTCAAAGTAGCGAAGGCTAGCGTGAAAGCTCTGCCCGAACTGCGTTGGGAATTGGCGGCCCGCGATGTCGACTTCGGACGGTGACGGTGAGGATCCGAACTCGTGGACGGCATTGACTACAATGTCTACCTCATGAGAAGGCTACATGATCTAAGAACTGCACGCACCTGGACCAGCGCGCGATAGCGGTAGATGACCTTGCCCTACTGGCAAAGGAAAAGGTTGCAGTGTGGAGATCAGCAAGATTGGCCGAAAAGAGGTGAGGGATAGCGATAACACCCGAGCCGCTAGTACAGGGCGAAGATCCGAAAGCAAGGACACAGGTTACAACTCAGATGAGGAAGACAGTTTGCTGCAGGACCAGTCTCCTTCCCAAGCAGAGAACCAGTGTGTACAAGTGTTGACGCATTTTACTGATTCAGAGTGACGAGAGGCCAAAGCCTGTGACCAGTGTATGCAGAGAATAGCGGAGCTGAAAAGATTATGGGGGCGGAGAATACGACTCCGATGCCATGAAAAAGCGAGACTCCGATGTGCGGGAATACGGTCGACTGTTGAAAGACATCCATAAATATACAGATGGCGTTTGTCGGCTGTGCAAGATTGTGTCAGCGAAAAGACAACCAGACCTTATAGCAGAGGTTCATCTCATCCCGGTGGCCTGGCGAGAGTATTTGGAGGTGCGTGCACATCCACAGCGTCAGCCACCTCGGATACGAGCAAGTCTATGAGTTGCTGTGTCGCCGGTTTGCATGGCCATGTGGGAGGACGTCAAGCTTATGTGCAGAGCCTACATCACCTGCCAGCAATGCAAGACCGAGCGGGAGGAGAGAAGAACCCCATGAAGGATGAGTATGTGGGTTTTCCGCATGAGCTTGAGGGATCGACCTTCAAGGCCCACTTCCAGAGACACCAGCTGGACAAAAGTATGTCTGCGTCATCCAAGATTATTTTTCCAAAAGAATGGAGCTTTATCCTCTCGAAAGAAAAACAGCTGAAGCTGTCGCGAATGTGCTCTTTTCGCGAGTACATCTTGCGACATGGGGCGATGAAAAAGCTGCACAGCAACCAAGGAACAGATTTTGACAACTAGGTGTGTACTGAGTTGTGCAAACTATACGGCATTGACAAGTCAAGAACTACATCATACGCTCCCTGGGGCAATGGTGTGGTAGAACATAGTAACAAGACCATCAAAGCGATTTTACAGGCTTTGAACGTCCAAGGAAAAATCAATTGGGATGAGCTGTTGCCGTATGTATTTATGGCATACAACGCGACTCCGCTCGCGAGCACGGGATTCATGCCACAGCAACTGTTTTACAGCCAGTGCGCAGATACCCTATGGATCTAATGTATGGGTGTATTGATCGGGCCGTTCCTCAATGTTACTCCTCTAATGTATTTTACCAGAGAAATCTGGCGATGAAGACAGCTGAGGCAGTCTGACAAGTTACAGGTCGGGCGGTGGAAATACAGAAAAGTCAGCAGACAAAGACGGGGATTAAAGAGAGACAATACAAGGTTGGAGACCTGGTGTTATTGTTTTTGCCGCCAAACAAGAGAGATGTCCTGCATTCACAGCTGTGGACAGGGCCCCACGAGGTAGTGGAAGTGGAGAGCGACCTGATTACCAAGATCAAGATCCGCAGAGACAACCCATACAAAGAAAAGAGAGGCCGCCGGCCGACACTAGAGAAATGGGTCCATACGCGCCACCTCAAGCCGTTTTTGACGACAAAGCAGGGGCGTGTTATGGCCGTAACAGAACAGACCTGCCCTTGCTATTTGGAGGAAGTTGATAGCTTGCGCGAGCAACTCTTCTATAGATACTGGAGGGCGAACTATTAGACAAGAATCTGGGGGAGAGCGTAGTTTTATGCGCTTGACTCCACCGCTTGGTGGTTAAAGTTTCAAGATGAAAAGGAAAGCAAGATGGCATCCCACCCTCCCAACCCATTGCTGCGCGTTTCATAGTGAAACTTGGGGGAGAGAGAGGTGTGGAGCCGAGCCGGCCATACAGCGACCTAGGGCGAGTTTGTCGTTGATGCAACCTAGGGAGAGTACGAGACTTGATCCAGGCAAGCCCTCACAATGTTGGGAGCAAACCTGGGACAGAAAAGGGAAAAGGACAGTAAGAAGGTGTCAATAAGCACGACAAAGAGAGAGGCGAAGTAAAGAGGACAAGTGTGTACACAAAAAGGCAGCGACAGTTAAGTCCCATGAGCTTTGATTATCACAAACAGTTCGCCCCGCACAAGACGTTAACGGTTAAGTGAAATCAAGGACACAGTACAGACAGCAAGCGCCGCCGTGTTTGGTCGTGACTTAATGGAGCCGGAACCGGCACGTATGCCCAACAGGGGTCATTAGCGACCGCGACAAAGGAACGCGAGTATCCAACTAGGACACCTCGCGCGAGACGCAGGTGTGCGAATAACTGGTTGGGTCAGTCCCCGGAGACAAAGAACGTGAGTGGCTAACCAGGTCACCTCGTGCAAAAGATAAAGAAAGATGACTTCACTGGCGCAGCTCGTGGCTGAAAAAGTAAACAAGTCGGCCAGAGTACTGGAATGGTCAAAGGTCGTCGTGCCACTTCACTGTTTGTTGATTGGTGGAAACCATCCGAGTGGGAAAGCATGCGCACCTCATAATCGGCATACAAGGATTTCATCTTTTTCTGTACAAGTTCTCACGGGAGCAACACGTGTTTCCAGATTGCTCAGGATTTCAAGATAAAAGACCGTTTTGTGTAAAGAAAAACTGACAACGAAATACAAGGGCCCCACCGGAATAAGTCTGTACGTGTGGCCAGAGGATAAAGCAAGAGTGTGCAGAGAGGGTGAGCCTGTAGTCGTCACTATGGCTGATGCAGGTCCCACAGACGACACGATGGGGACCGGGTCTCGGCTCGGCACCCCTGTCCACGAACAAGAAGAGGGCCAGGTTGCGGTACCAGTAACGACCAGGCAAACAGCGCTGACCCCAGCCTCGACGAGACCGAAGAGATGGACGTCTCGAAAATATGGAGCGATTACGACAAGAAATGTAGGAGACTACAACACCAAATGTCAGGAGATTACGACACCATTTAATAATAATAATATATTGTGTAGTAGTATTTCATTTAGCATTTAGCATATCTATAACCATATGGGCTCGGATTACATGTAGAGCCTATGAGAGGTACAATAAAATATACATTAACAAAGTATTTATTCACTTTAAGTATAACAATTACGAATTATTAAAAATTGATGGATTCCAGTACATGGCTTCTGAAGTTGGCTTGGGATAATTTTTTACTGGGCCATGAAAAGTAGCGATTTCACGAACCAAATCCATAGGTGAATATTCCCCAGCAATAAGCTTGTCCCAAGCCTGAAATGTACGGTTTTGTTTTAAAAAAGAGAGGTTGCCTTTTGTGCAACAGTATGTGTCGTACTCGCTTGCTGTTTGGTGTCGTAGAGGTATGATTTTTTGAGAGGGTACGACACAAAATATAAAATTACTTTCGTTTTCATTTGAACTACTGAGCATGCGCATTGACGCACGGAAACATGCGTGTGTGTATATTTTTCACATCAAAATATGTAAGTTATTTCTATTTTCTGGCAATCTTTCGTAATAGATTGGGTGAATAACGTTACTAATAGATTAAACATTGCTATATTTGAGAATGACAATCAACAAATGCGATGTTCAATCGATTTGACACACAGAATCACTCAGAATCACAGCAACTGGTGCACGACTTGGCGATGAAAGCAGATCTAGTATACATGTGTCGCGTGTTTAAGCTTTTTTTCATAATAAACCATGATATGTGATGACATATACGCGCAGGAAAGTTACGTTCGGTGAAATTACCGTGCCAAAATAAAGTCAGCTTTTTTTGTGGAAAAAGAAATTGAGTTCAGTTAAAGGCCTATGATCCCATGTACACACGGATTCCATCCATATTATTAAAACAAACAGAAAAGGGCATTGTATACATGAAGCACCAGCTTGGTGTCCCCAAAGAAATGTATGGATCTGTGTGCGTTGCTCTAAACAGAAATAAAAATAGTTTATTACCAAGCGACACCCCACGCCTCTCCTATTTACTATGTCTGTAGTATCTTGAACTAATTTATTGACATATCACAATGTATGATTAACACGGTAGTTAGCTATATTTTGTCTATAGAATATGCATTGGAGCCATGTGGCTGGGTTTCATAGTAATTTGCAATTTTTATTTATACATGGCTGTAGCAGCCGGGGATGGGGGCAGGGGGACCATGCCCCCCCCACACACAAAAAAAGCATTATGTGGCCCCCACCTACCCCCATCAAATAAATTGACGTGTCAAAATGAATACATAATATATATTTAACATGCTTCCAATTAGTTTTTTAAATATATGTAATTACATGTATGTCTCAATTTCGATCACTGTGTTTCGCTATATTCATTCCAATATTACTTATATATGCCATAAGGTAATACTTATTATATATCTGGACTGTACATCATGTAATGGAATCGTAATCTACATATTAATACGCTAAGGATTTTCAAACTTACACGCATCACGCAATGTTGGCTGGGCGGAGACGGCTTGCGTTGGTCTCAAATCTATCTCACGTACCTTCTGTCTTGCAACGTCGCATTCATTTTCCTCTTTCCTGTCAGGTTTTCCTGTATTTTAAGATTTATTTCAAAATCGGTGAAAATTGCCATCCAAACGTCCTTGGCCTTCATTACTGCAGCATGGTGCTTACGTAATCGACATACCTACAGCAGCAAGCACCTGCCCTATAGTATTCCTGTTGGAGTCATTTGACGCCAATCAATACGCACAGCAAACGCTTGACGTTCCACCAACCTCCAAGCAGTAATCATAACGCCCTCTTTCAGTGAGACCAAAGAGCATTAAACTATCTCTGGCGATACGGCTGGGGGTAGAACAGTAGTGGGTGCTGTCACAACGATAGATGGGTTGGCAGAGCAGTTTAGTTGGTGTTCATCTGTATTATGCAATATTCATTATTGATTAGTGATGTGGTGATGGCTGTGGGCTATCAGGACAGGGTGCAGGTGGTATCGGAATGGGTAGCGGGCGTTCTTAGGATATAGTGATGGGTGCAGAGGGGGGGGGGGTGGGTAGGTGGGGGAGATAGAACAGTGGTGGGTGGTGTCAGGACGATGGATAGGGTGCCAGGACAGTGCAGATGCTGCAGACCAGTACTATACAATATTTTGTTTCTAAAATATACTGGGGGTTAAGTGTGGGTACGGGCAGTGTTTACTTAGAAATAAGGCATGTACATATAGTTCCTGTAACTGATTTGTCGTCCTCACGGGTACCTACTACGTGGCTGTTGTATTGACTTTCATGGAACATTTTCCTACTACGTGGTTGCAAAGTACTCCTGTTGTACTGTAGCAAAGCAGAAGGCAAGCAAGTTTGAACAAGGGAAGAGGTGGGAATTTGACCCACAAAGAAAAAGCTATACATGAAATTGTGTCAACATTATCTATTTGTTTGTACTCCCTGAGCATAAAAATGTTGCTATGGTGAAAGTAGACCAGTAGGATTATGGATTTATTTGCCCCTAATGTGAAAATATTGTCTTAATTAAGGGAACTGAGGGCGGGGGATAAACAAAACAAATAGTTATTTTTGATCATAATGTCCTCATCATCCACTGCCAAGAATGTGAATTTTTAGGTGCCGATGTGTCTGGAGTTTGTAGCTATAGAATATCTCATGAATATGTACATTTCAATAGTAATAAGAATATTTTAAATGGACCATAATGGTCAAAAATCCATGTTTGACTAAGATAATAAATAGAACATAGAATGGTGTAATAGCTAATACTTTACTTCACTGGATGTTTATTAATTTTCTCAATAGTAAAAATGGAAGATGTCTTTCAACTATGTCAATACAGTGGCAGGAGCTTGATTTTGACAGAAAATTGAGAATAGAATGGAATTTTCTCAATGAGTGGGGAAAATAGTTATTTTTGATCATAATGTCCTCATCATCCACTGCCAAGAGGGGAATTCTTTGGTGCCAATGTGTCTGGAGTTTGTAGCTATAGAATATCTCATGAATATGCAAAAATCAATATTCATATTTCAGCAGCTAACAGCACCAGGCTAGACTAATGTTGCTCCCTTATGATATTGATTTTTTCCATGGTGGCTAAAGCATATTGAATACTTATACATTAGTTATTTAGTTCATCTATACACAACACAAACAAACTTTTGCCGATTTTCAAAAAAATCGGCATCGGAAGTCGTGCTGAGTGACCTGGACATGCGCAGAGACGTTTTGAAAATGGTGACAGAAGTTGCCGAAACTGTCAACAGTAAAGTTTGTTTTGTGTTGTGTATAGATGAACTAAATAAATAATGTATATATGTGTATTCCAACACGATGAACTCGTTCAAGCATATTGAATACTAGTAAAGTGGACCTAATAATGGTCCCAAATGGGCCCAAAGATGGACTGTTTGGGCCCATGTGAAACAGGGTTCTTGTGGTCACCATTTCCAATCGACATGCCAAATTTGAGTATCCTATCTCAAACGATGCGACCTGTAGAGGGGTAACGAACTGAATGGATGGACGGACGGACGGACGGAACGATGGATGGATGGACGGACACAATTAATGGTACAAGCCAGTGTATAAAACACTGGAATAAAGTCAAAAGGAGAAAATATTTTTTTCATACTTCTCAATACTTAATTTTTAGCAAGCATATTTATGTTTTGATGATGGATATAGCTGAAGACAGGATTTACAATACTAAGCTTCCATTTGACTATATCAAGTGGCCCTGGCGGGACCCGAACTCACGACCACAAAGATGTGAGACCAGAATGATACCATCATCCCAAGCAGCGAACAGTCAAATGGAAGCTTAGGGTTGTAAAACCTGTCTTCAGCTATAGCCATCATTGGTAGAAATATGCTTTTTAAAAATACGTGAGAGAGAGAGAAGTATGAAAATATATTCACAAGCACTGGGAAACAAATATATATATCAGATAGAATACTTGCAAACATATAAGAATGGAGACATGATTGTATATCTGTGACATAAATCAAATGACCATTAATGCACTTCAACAGTATATACAGTACCTAATTAATCTCCATAATAATCTCATGCTTGCATAATTACATCTACTGGTTTATATTCTGTAAAATATTCTGTAACTAATAGTTTCCATATATATTACAATAATAACCCATATCGTATACATCCCATAATTATTTAGCAATGAACTTTTGAGAGGCTAAATGAGTGTATGAGTGAGGTAGTGGGGGAAGGGGGGCGAGGTATGAGGTTGCTTCAAAGTAAATTTATTTATGTTTCTATTGGAAGGTATTTTGGTGATTTTTGCTTTTTGTGGAAATCGTATTGAATTACACTTCAGCCCCGAAAATTTGGCAGTTCTTTCATTTTACAACATTTAATCTTTATCATCACTAAGAAATAAATATAGTAATGTAGTTGTGGTCATATATGTATTTTATTCTTCAATAGCTCGTGATCAAATCTAACTTTGTGGGAGAATTTCAGTCGATGTTGCAATACAATCAACGCTCAATTTTCACTGTCGTAATAAAGCAACGTACTGGAGGTTTAACCCGGGACATAATTTCCACATAAAAAATCAAAATATATTGTTACCTGCACCGGTTGCACCTAAAAGGGTCTAGTATTCAAAGTATAGATGCTGATTCTTATTATCACACTTTGAGCCCATAATATTCTACATATTTTAAGAAATCCATCTAAACTCCCCAGATTAAGATAATAATAATGATCTCTATTATCGCCACGCCACCTGTCTGCTAACATATCATCATCGAAACCATTGTTACGAATCTGCAACAACTAGGTCACTCAGCATGAGTTTCGATAGATTTCTTAAAATATGTAGAATATTATGGTCTCAAAGTGTGATAATAAGAATCAGCATCAATACTTTGAATAATAGAACCTTTTTAAGGAGTCGGCTGGTGCAGATAACAATATATTTTGATATTTTTATGTGGAAGAACTTTATCCAGCTGGTTAACTCTGATTTCCGGAAAAACACAGTACGTAGCTTTATTACAAGTGAAAATCTAGCGTTTATTGTATTGCAACATGGGATCATTTTCTCCTCAAAGTTAGAATTGGCCACGAACAAATGCAGAATAAAATACATATATCACAACAACGACATTACTATATTTATTTCTTAGTGATGATAAAGATTAAATGTTGTAAAATTAAAGAGCTGCCAAATTTTCAGAGCTGTAAAGTACTTCAATACGATTTCCACCAAAAAACAAAAATCTCGAAAATCCCTTCTAATAGAAACATATAAATTTACTTTGAAGCAACCTCTCTACCCCCCCTCCCCAACCTCACTAATACAATCATCATTTAGCACGAACAAAGTTCATTTGCTAAATAATAACAAAGGAATATTCTAGTACTTTGAACCAAAGTTATACAGAACACTTAAACATTAAATTAATGAAATATACTCTTGTGGCGGTGTGTACGATAGAGCAAAGAAGTCTTTTGTTGTTTACTGATTTTATTCTTCGTTTATCATAACAAGACCTTGGATGCATTATTCCCCGCAATCAATTTCTTAGAATTATATGTAGAGGACATTTTCTATAAGGTGAAAGAAACTTAATCAGCCATTTCTAGACAAAGAAATCCATAATTTTATACTGGACACAGTAAATCTTCCATTTACAAAATTGCCCTGGGCCTGTTTGGTTAAGTGTGTTCTTTGAATTAATTTCTTCATGTCGTATTTTAGTATTTGTATGAATTTTTACTCTTTGAGAATTTGTATCGTTAAAATTATTAATTTCTGTTAACAATATACATAAAAGTAAGATAAACTAATTAACCAATTTACATGTCAATAATTTATTTAACTTTATGTACACTAGATGACATAACTTTAAAATTATCTAATTAAAATAATAGATAAAATTATTGCATATAATCAAAAACAATATTAAAGCTTAAATTATCTAATTAAAATAATAGATAAAATTATCACATATAATCAAAAGCAATATTAAAGCTTAAATTCACAAGGATATTGAACAGTCACTTTTATTCCATGGTCTCCGGTCGTAAATATAAACACATTGCAAATGCAAGACGTTCACACAATATGAATACAAGGGGACCAAGATGGAAGAATTCTCTTGGCTGTAAGGTTTTGGTTGAAGTCTAGCTTGGGCCAGTCTCCGTTCACCAGGAATCCAACTATGTCTGGCTGATTGGCCAACTCCTCACAGTTCACTGTAGACATGGAGCCTAAAATGCACTGCAAAGGCATAAAAAACTATTAAAAGTCAAAGTACAAAAGAGCAGATGTAAAATGTCAGATTTCAATTTTTAGTACTCCACATACTTGTAGTTACTAGATTTAGTACTCCACATACTTGTAGTTACTAGATTACACAGATCAATCAGTCTGAACAATCATGCTACAGATCAATCAGCCTGTATTCACTAGGACAGTATATAACATTTTAAAGAAATATCTGGAACCTTGAAATAGCCTTAAGAATATATTCAAATCGAATAGGACTGTCTTTACTTCCTATCACCAGTTTTTAAAGCCTAAAAATTCATTCTAGAGAAGGGATTTGACTTATAAGGGGATCATCAATTTTCACAAGTTTGGTCAGTGAGTGATAATGTGGCAACACTATAAAAACGGGACAATATCCCACCTGAATGATATCCTATAGACGTTATAGCAGCAGCTCGACTTTTTTTCCTATAGCTTTACAAAGTATATAACAGCAATAAGCAAGAGTGTATCCATTTCTGTATTGAATATTAAAGAAAATATTGTCAAACCACAAAAAAAATTACCACACGTTTCAGCCATGTTGAATGTTGGCTGGTGTCAGTGGTGAACGATTTCACAGAGCCATATTGGAGCGGGCCACACACACAATTAAAACACAAATATTTTATCCACTTGCAGACATAATTATAGTTGTTTACTTCTAAAATAAGATACATATTCGTGTTACCAATAAATTCACCTTTGTCATAATTTATAAATCTTTAATAAAAACACATATTTTATATTTTATATATTCTTTTTTTTTATTTTTATTGCTGATGCGATTTGTACACTACTGGACACTGCACTGAAGAGGGTTATTGCAACAACCCTCGTCTTATAAATGGCGGCCAACACCTCCGATCCAGAGATAAAAGGTGGTTCTACCATTGAATACAGATGGGCCTTATGCAGTTATTAGTAGAGATGGAACTGCCATTACCTCTATTGAGACCAAAGAATCATTTGAAATGAAATGTCCTATCCCTGGGCAAAATATTTGTAACTGATGTTTATAATGAATTTCCCATCTATTACACAAAGTTTTTGTAAAATGTATTATTGTATTGTATTATATAATGTAAGTAAATGTATGATATATTACACTTTCAAGAATTTAATATTAATTTATATAAATAAAAGCATGTCATTTGCAACAACCCTCATCTTTAATTTCAACAACCCTCATCATGCAAGAATGGTACTTGTCAAACCCCCCCCAGCCCTCCTCTCATCTGATTACTTTTAGGCTAAGTTTTCTGTTTGTTATACTATGTACTTCTAAAACGTTCATGTGTACACAATCTACGAGCTAATACCTATCCAACTCAGCATTAAAGTAAACGTATAGTGTGTTTACTCAATAGAAAACCAAGATAATACTTATGAATAGGTGGTGACCACCATTTTGGAAACGAGGGTTGTTCCAATAACCCTCTTCACGTTTCATGCTCATTATCATAATTTATGCATATGCTGGTTTCAAAGAATCAGCCTTAGTCAAGCGCGCATGGTTGTTGCATATTGTTAATATAGCCCTTTCGATAAACGATATGTTAGCAGACAGGTAGGGCGATAATAAAGAGCATTATTGTCGTCTTGATCTGGGGAGTATTCGATAGATTTCTTAAAATATGTAGAATATTATGGTCTCAAAGTGTGATAATAAGAATCAGCATCAATACTTTGAATAATAGAACCTTTTTTAAGTGCAACCGGCTGGTGCAGGTAACAATATATTTTGATTTTTTTTATGTCGATGAACTTTATTGTGCTTTTATTACGAGTGAAATTATAGCGTTTAAAGTATGCAAACATGGCCTCAAATTCTCCTATGAAGTTAGAATTGGCCACGAACAAATGCAGAATAAAATACATATATCACAACAACGACATTACTATATTTATTTCTTAGTGATGATAAAGATTAAATGTTGTAAAATTAAAGAACTGCCAAATTTTTCGGGCCTGACGTGTAATTCAACACGATTTCCACCAAAAACAAAAATCTCGA